>BHDV01021736.1:0-23719 GCA_005406045.1 Adoxophyes honmai
AGATGGCGATATTTTGAGAAGTTTTTACGCTTATGTTTTTATGTGATATATTTATTACGCAGGGCCTCAGGAGGTTATAGTGGTTACAAGCGACCCGCCCCGGCTTTGCACGGATGCAAGACTGATGGAAATATTCGTACCAATATATAAATGTCAAAGTGTGTTTGTTTGTTTGTTTGTTTGTCCGTCTTTCACGGCTAAATGGAGCGATCGATTGACGTGATTTTTTAGGTAGAGATAGTTTAGGGCATGGAGAGTGACACACGCTACTTTTTGTCTCTTCAAACCCCCCATTTCCCTAAAGTGAGGGGTGGAAGTTTTCAATGTAGAAAGCTATAGATTGGTATGTGTGATACCCCGAATTTAACGCGAGGCGCGGGCAAAAGCTAGTACTACATAGTTACAGTATCATGTTTAAACCAGAATCTATGTTCTATTGTTTCGTGGTAAGCAAAATCACTGGTAAAACACAGCACAATTGATTGCGAGTAATCCACGTCGCATCTCGCCGCGCTCCGCCGCACAGGCCGCCCTCCGTTTGCAGAGCGCTGCGACCCTCAAATGCAGGGGAAAGATATCAAGTCATTGGGTATGGTAATGCATTACCGTACCAACACGACAGACCTAGAAATATGGGTGCAGTAAGTCGATGAGGCAAGTCGGATATGCTTAGCAGATTCGTCGGAAATGGTACTCTGCTAGATTATCGTGACGTTGCCTTCAATTATTAGCTAGAGATAAGTAAAGCGTTTCAACCGCTTTACGAAAATTTTGAAACTTCGAGAAGTAAAACTAAACGGCTTTCTATTTCGCAACATGCACGTTTGGTTTGATAGCAACGATTATAAGTGTTGTTAATACATGATCCCATCAAAATATACATTTGAAATGAGAGCCAGGTTCAAATTATGATGTAGGGCTTGGTTGTTGACTTCAACGACAAAAGAAGTGAGATCCAAATGGGTGGCAAGTTTAGTCAGTCCTAAAAAACAACATAACATATAATTTCTTCTTATAACTTTTGAATAATATATGTTGTATGTAGCCTGTGGTCTGACTTGGTTAGTTCTCATATACAAATTTTGTAAAATAAAGATTATAGAAATGCCATAAGCACGCTTTTCTCAGTATAATATCTAGCTATATTTAGGGCACATCCATGGAGATAGTCTTCACTTCAACTCAAAACTTCTGCTACTTATTAATATAATATAATGTCAAAAGATCATAAATGTAATTATAAGGCGCAAACTACGTGGGTTCAATTGCTACCGTAAACCGTTCGCAATCATGGTTTCTTTAGTTAGTTGGTACAGAAGTAGGCAGCACTCTTAACAAGCTAGTTTTACGAGCAAACCTTTCCTTGAGTTACGAGCGGCAGTAAAACCGACTAAGTTCCGTAAGGTGTCCGGCCATCATACTGCCAAACAAATATGATATAATTTTAAACAAAAAAAAACCGACTTCAAATCTATACTAATATAATAAAGCTGAAGAGTTTGTTTGTTTGTTTGAACGCGCTAATCTCAGAAACTACTGGTGCGAATTGAAAAATATTTTTTGTGTTGGATAGACCATTTATCAAGGAAGGCTTTAAGCTATATAACATCACGCTGCGACCAATAGGACCGAAGAAACAGTGGAAAATGTAGGAAAAACGGGGGAAATTTGTCACTATTCCACGCGGACGGAGTCGCGGGCACAACTAGTTAGCAATATTTTGAAAGTATTCTGTTTACTGAATGTAAAATCTTGACTTCATCAACAAATTACCGAAAACGCCGTACATCTCCATATAAAATTTGAAGAGTTCCCTCGATTTCTCCAAGATTCCACCATCAGATCCTGGTGTCGTGCAAATGGGACCAATTTCGAGTTATACCCTTTCGATTAAAAAAAAAATTTTGAAAATCGGTCCACGGGTTTTCGAGTTATCGAGTAACATACACACAAAAAAAAAAAAAAAAAAAAAAAAAAAAAAAAAAAAAAAAAATTAGGTCGAATTGAGAACCTCCTCCTTTTTGAAGTCGGTTAAAAATAAAGCGTTTATTGTGCTCTTTTTCTCAGTTTTATTGTGTCCGTATTGAAAGGATGAGAATGAAATTCAATCTCGTGCCTAATATTTATTTGCGCTTCCCGCTCCGCCGATGTTTGATGTCGGATTCCCGGACCCACGTATGATAATATCTCTCCTATTTAATATGTTTGGTGAGGAAGTGCCATCGAAACATGTATTTTGGTTACGTGCCATATACTGTTGTTTGCCAACTGTTTTTGTTCGTATTCAATTTACTTTGCGATGGTGCGAGTATTTAAGTAAATTTGCTATTCTACGTTTTTTTTTCAATGGACGCAAACTTGGAAAGATTGTCGACGCGTTTAACTGTGGATATAAGTACGTATTTTTTCAAAAGCTTTGACACAAAATATGCTGTAGGTTGTCGTGATTCGAGGGCAGTAGGGCGGCCCTAGTGTGCACTCAGCGTAACGACGCATTCATTGAAGGAGCGATGTAGCCTGCGCCTAATCACTTTTCTTACGAGCTGCAGAACCACGGGCTATCTACATCGGTTACGTATGTACTGGGGTTTATTGCTCGAGCTACAATTATGTAACAGTTTCTCTTGCAACTGGCCATAGATTCTGTTCAAGTTTTCTTTTACTCTTTGCACACATAAATTGGACTTAGCTGGTGTGGCCAGGTGTAATTAAACCGATTTACTCGTGTTTCATTGTTCTCATTTGGACGTCTGTAGTTTTATTACGCCTTTCATTTGTACTAAATATACTCGATATTCCAGAAACTGTTTTACTTGAAAAGCTATATTACACTCGACATATTTCTATCCAATACTGTATAAACTACCATAAATCAAAACCCTAATGCTTCTTTAATAACTGCACGAATTTATTCAACGGATTTCATTGCCACACGCCTAAAAAACAATAAAAACCTCTGTTTCCAATTTGCAGCGGCGGTCCGCGCACAAAGAATATACCCCGCAAACACAAGCCCTTGCATACAAATGTGGAGATTCTTTACAAATGATATTTACAAACGCAACTTTTTCTTTTTCAAGAGAAGTTTGAAGGTAAGGTAACCGATAATAGCGACTCATAAACGCCCACAACACCCGTGGTACTGCAAATGTATTGAGATACATAAGAAAAAAATGTTTGTAGATACACTCAACCCCAGGTAGCTTAATCTCCACACCGGAATACATAAGTGCATTGCTGCTTACCGGTAGAAATACCTATCAAAATGATGATAGCAAGTCGAAACTATCATGGATAAAGTCCTCATACCAACCAACGGTGTTATTACGGGATAATGATAACGATGGCGATAGGAATCAATGAGAACGCCGAGGTGATCGTTATTGGGAAAACATTAATGATTTAATTACGCGTCGAGCCGAATTAGAACGATCGTAAAACGTAATGAGAAACAAATGAGCACTTTCAGTTCCCGGCCGGTGTTATTATTGCTTTATTAAAAAGTGTTTAAATTATTTGACGGCGTCAATTTTCCTTATTGACTTTTTTTCTCTGGGACAAAGGACGCTGAAAATTTGTAAAGGTAACTTTATTTATTCGATAGCTTGATTAAATTTTTGCTGTAATAAATTTTAATCAACCTTCATTGATTATGTCGGATAAATTAATATAAGTTTTCTTTATTGTTTTTTTTCGTTGAACATGAAATGCATTCTTAAGTATTAATAGGAACACCGAAAACATGTTCTCGCACTAAACACTCTTTCATAGAAATTATTGAGTTTTTTTCAATTTATGTATAACATTGTCAAAACCAAATATTAATTCCGGATAAACCACGCTTCAAAGCAAACGCTTCAACGCAAAGCTAAATCGGGCTCTTAAATGCCTAGCACTCAATGCGCATAAATTATTCCCAACACAAGAACAGGCTAATAACAGTAATCAACCCAAAAGTACCGCGTGTGAGCAAATCATAATCATTCGAGGCGTGTTTTGAGGAGCCATTTTAAATAAACCCACCTCTAACGTAAGACGGCATCGGCATAAATATTTCCCGATCCCATCTTGAAACTCACCCTATTGTTATTCTTCGCTTAGAAAATTTATGATGACGGTTTTTTTTTTCAAAGTAAACAAAACATTATGTAAACAACTAGGCAACGATCTTAGCATGCTTGATCAATATCCGCGTCCTTGACATTAGGCACTCGCATCTGAGGACTCAATACCTATTCGTGTCTCGTTATTCAATATTCACCCACCTTGTGTACCCGCGCTCCGGCGATAATTCACTACATGCCTCCAGTAAGTACCACGAAAAGATCACACACAAAGTTGTTTTAAAAAAATGTATGCACAGTCACGGTGGTGAACTTAATTGTAGTTTTGTAGGCTTCCGTAGCAGCGTAGTCGGAGCTACGCGTCGTAGCTCGTAGCGACGATCGTAGCAGCGCGCGCGAGCGACTCGACTGGTGGCTCTGCCGGCGACGCCGCCACGGATCGCGGTGCGCAGAACACGCGCAATATCCAGATGAAACTGTAACCGGCCGTCGTAACTTTTATATGGACAACTTACTATGTCATTATTAACTACTTTAAATAGTGTTAATACACGCCGGATGGTCTGAAATAGGCAAGGCAGAACCAAATTGAATGCAAAATTAATGAAAAATAAGATTAATAAGTTTTAAACAAGGACTCGAAACATTGTTTTGGGCATCTCTGTGTGACTTTAATTTATTATTTTGCCTTTTATTTACAGAAAAGGGCAGGTAAGGTAAGCACTTAGGTGCGAGTGTGTACCAGTTCAGTTTTTATAGTTAAAACATTTACCTGTAATTGTTTACCTCAGACACTTTCTGAAATATTTAACATCAATTATAGAACAACCAATGTTTAATTAACTATGTAATAAAAAAATACTTAGACGTGAGAGTGTTATTCTTTCATGATTCACGTACTTGTTGCCTTGTACTTATTTTATTCACACGTCCGCGATGCATCTGCATGTTTACCATATTCTGTGCCAAAAGGAGTCCCGAGCGACCGCGCGTGCGCGGATGACGTCAGCGCGTCGCTCCCCGCTCGTCCCTCTGCCCGCTCCGCTCATCGCTACCGCTCACTCGTCGCGCATGATTCCCCGCTAATCGCTCTTCCTTTGGCGCCGCGTTGGTTCAGAACGCGTCCTCACGCTTCGCAATGTTGATGCTAGAATTTATTCAGCTAATAACGAATATCGCAGAGTTGAATAGCGCTGTCAAGCGTAAATGAGACGCGTCACGTAGTTCACGTTATTTATTTCTTACTTCTAGTTTAATCACTAATATTGACTCTCCCCGTTTAATAAAAAAAATCCCTTGCCTTTTTTGTTTAGTGACTAGTAACATTATTTTTACACTTTTGCTATAATAAAACTTTTGTACAAAATTTAAGAAATATAGATATCCATAGACACAATATTAAAACATTTCATACGTGACATAGGAACGCCGAACTTTTATTCTTCATAATTCATAACATAACGTAGCCTTACATCTGATATTTCATAAAGGTCATAATATTAGTAATATAAAAATAACATTCTTTTGTTTTCATATGAAATACCGTAAGCGAATGACAGGCATTCATGGCTATAAATAGCGCAGTGTATACTAAGCGGGATTCTATGGGGCTCGTATGAGGGCGGCCGAGTCTTGGGGAGCCCTTTATTTGGGGTTGTCATTGCTCCCGCTGACCCTCGGGGGACGCCCGCAAGTTACAAGACGCTACCCTGTTTATTTAAGAAACTTTTAAAAGCTGCACATTCACGTTTTGCTAAAGTTTAAACTTCTTTCTTTCCCTCTGTCTATTGTTGAGACAAGCTTTTCAGCGACCCCCTTTATTTAATTGTTTTCTGGTAACATGAAAAGAGGGGGAATAATTAAAGCATGGGTAGCGTTTTAGAGTGCGTGTTAAATAATTGAGGATATTTAGGGTACATTAAAGTTAAGGATATTTGGGGCACATTAACTTTATTTTCCTGTATGGCGTCGAGTTATAATGACCTCTCTATTTCTTCTGCGGATGTCTTAAGAGGCGACTAAAAGAACTAGATTTAGGTATGGTTTAGGTCAGGGCTGTCCAAACCGTGGCCCGCGGGCCGCATGCTCTGCCTACACCATTTGGAAATATAGGTGTAATTGTATGTGGTTCTCTATTGGAAGGCATAAAGTTTTTTAGACTAATATTGTTTCGCATAACACCTTTCGCCGAAATTGTTTTTTGCATAACCGTCATTACGCATAATTTTTAACGCATAACATTAAAAAGCATAAATACAGGAAGCATAATTGTCATCAAGACTAATGTCTAAAAGCATAAGCACAAATAGGCATAATAATCAAATGGCATCATATCAATATGCATAACAGTATTATGCCAAAAAATAGTAAAGTTTTGTATCAATGGCTCGTAGTAATATTATTGCTATTCATACCAATGCTATGCATACTTATGTATTATTTTGGAACTAAACCGATGTTGATGATGTTCTGCGAACTATTCCGCGATGCTTAAGCGCTTCGCGCCTGGATTTCATACTAACCTAACCTAACCTAATAATTTTTAAATTATGCTTAGTGACATTTATACCAAATAATTATTAGCCCAAACAATAGTATGCGTAATGTGTTTTCGGCCAATACAAATTAGTCCAAATGAAATTATGCTATTAGCGTAGTATGCCAAAAAAGTATTAGGCCAAAGTATTATTATGCGAAAGTACTGTTATGCCAAAATTAATTATGCCAAATCAATTATGCGAAACAATATTAGTCTAAAAAAAATTATGCATTCCAAGAGGATCCCATTGTATGTATGTATATGTATGTATGTATATATGTATTATATCTTTTTATTGTACGTAAGTATTATTAAAATACACAGACCGAGACAAAAGCCGATCCAACTCGACGTTTTGATGGAATGCCTGTTAAAGTTTTGTTTTCGTAGACGTAACATTGCAAAGCATTTTAAGTTAGCTGAGAAATGTTCATCTTCGTAGAATTAATTATACTTCAGTGTTGGTGAAATGGTCGTTATTAATGCTCACTATTAATCTACATATACATCTAAACCGTCCAGGCAATTAAAACCTCGCTCAAATCGTATTAGTTAGAGGTAACAAATGCGTGTCATTAGGCTTAGTAAATCTGAAATCGCAATGTTAAAATAAACTAAGTAAACATATAAATCTCATAAACTAAGTCCACACCAGTGTGCTTTCACGTTCACCTTGCGTCTTCCTCTGACGCATGCCCGTACAACCACCAACAACAGCACATGCCGCTAGTAACCCGGTCATTACGTAGGAATTAACGGCAAAGAAATGCAAATGAACCGAGAAAGCTGAATTTTTGATATGACGTAGAGAATGCCCATAAAAGCTTAACTTGAAATTGTCGACCAAGATTTCCTATGTGGGTTTTCCGCCATCTTGAAAAAAAGGTTAAGATTGGTTTTTTTGACAATAACTCGGCTATCCGACGAGATACGATAATTCTGTCAAGGAGTTTTTTGTGGCTTTTTTTATGCTCTATAATTTATGCATTAATACATTTTGCGTAACATGCATCGTTATTGAGATATCGTTCGAAAAAGATGAAAATGGTTTTTGGCCGATATCTCGATAACGATGCATGTTACGCAAAACATACTTAGGCATAAGTTATAGAGCATAAAAAAAGCTACAAAAAACTGCTTAACAGTATTATCGTATCTCGTCGGATAGCCGAGTTATTGTCAAAAAACCAATCTTAACCTTTTTTTCAAGATGGCGGAAAACCCACATAGGAAATCTTGGTCGACAATTTCAAGTTAAGCTTTTTTGGGCATTGCCTACGTCATATCAAAAATTCAGCTTTCTCGGTTCATTTGCATTTCAAAATGTATATAATTCCTGTACTATAGCGCGTTTTCACACATAATGCTTTGTAATGTGCCTAAGGCATTCATCCGATAAAGAAGGAAACTGTTATTTGGGACTCTATATCCAGATCACGGGGCGAGGGGCTTTAGTACATATCCCACTGCTAGATTAAAACAGAGCTACCTCGAAATATATCACAACTCAAAACTGAACTATAGGTTAACATCAGTGACACATTTTGAGTTAGAACTGTTATGACCTAGCATGCGAATATAACAGAAATACCTTATTTTACTATAAAAAGCGACTTTTTTTCATGATTTATGCATACATCATGCCTGTAGTCCCAAATGGTGTAGCCAGAGCACGGGAAACGTAACATAGACGAACTCATGACTATTTCACGTTTCGTAGCAACTTTTACCATAATTATTTTATATTGAAGCGTTTATGAAAAAGGTAGAGTAGGAAAGGTTGCATTGGAAGCCAGTCGCCTAAAACATACGTTAACCTTATTTGTTGATCGCCTCTTACGACATCCATGGAAAAAATGGAGAGGTGTTAAACCCGACACTAGACGGGTACTGATTTATCCATCTATTTTGTTAGTGAAAAATAGGTAAATACCTAAAAAAAAAATCGTTTAACTCAACGACAAAATGTCACCTTTGATATATTGTTGCTTAAAGATAACATTCCTGATTTCATTTGTTTCAGGGTTTTTAAGCACTAGCCAGCAATCTTATCTAACTCATTACTCCGCAAGTGCTGGCCTGCGGACATCGTTTACGTTATCTCTTTGTGGCGTAGCCACCTGGATCACCCCATTAACAAAATGCGCTTGCGATCGCGATAGCAAGTCCTAACTCGAAGGAGTTTTGTCACTAGAACACATTTTTTGGTACATACAATCTCGCCTGTGTTCCCGAATAGGATAGAACACTAAATGTGACAGACAAAACAATGACTAATTCCCGCTTTACAGCCACGTAAGTAGGGACACAGCTATAAGCTAGAATGAGATAGCAATACTTATTTCTCTCTTTGGCAGATAGCTCCGTAACTACTTACGTAAGTAAAACTTACAGGTGTAAAGCTGGCCTAAAAATAGTTCGAAGTTGTGTAGCAGTGACAGGTTGTTAGCCTGTCGCCTAAAGCACATCTAAACCAATTTTCTCTTACAGATTTAAATTAAATACTGGTATTAGTTTTAGCTAAGTAAAACTGAACTCTTTGACTTGCGATTTGGCTTCATATTTGTAACTCGCTAACCAAAGGGGACAACGCGACACAAAGTCGTTTCGTAATCTCTTCTCTCACAGAAGCATATTGACTAGTCATTTATTAATATTAACAGAAACCATGTCACGAGACATTAAATAGAATTCGCTTTATAAATTGATGTCACTAAATTGTGTGACGCAGCAGATTCACCAACGGCGGGATGTCGTGTTTTGATGCTTACTTACGCGCGAAAGATTTCATAGGACTCGCGTATCATTGCGGGGCTATTGGACACAGAAAATACGAGAGATCGGTCATACACAGCAATGTAAGACAAATCCGTACCAATATATAAATGTGAAAGTGTGTTTGTTTGTTTGTTTGTTTGTTTGTTTGTTTGTTTGTCCGTCTTTCACGGCTAAACGGAGCGATGGATTGACGTGATTTTTTAGGTAGAGATAGTTTAGGGCACGGAGAGTGACATAGGCTACTTTTTATTCCGGAAAAAATTGATGTTCCCGAAGGAAAACAAAAATATAGTTTGCTTGATAGATCGATATCGATCGATGATAGATCGATATCGATCGATGATAGATCGATTCGATATCAATCGATAACCGATCGATAGATGATAGATCGATGGCGCCGTGTGTCGTTTGAAACGAGAAGTTTTCTTATAATTGTGCTTTATACCGCAATAAAACCGATTTCCACGCGGGCGGAGCCGCGGGCGGAAAGCTAGTGCATTATATTTCCCGCAAAAATAATGTTTTAAGCTCAACCACTCGTCGTGAATAGTGATTGATCGATGACTGACTATGAAGCCGCACAAGTGTTCCGTAGTCGAAATTAATTGACTGTGCTCGAAACCAAAGAGCACCTACACACTAATTTCATGCATAGAATTTAGTCCGCATTGAGTGTTGTTCAGCTAAAACAATAGATAATATACTGCAGAGCCATAATTAGAGCGACAAGAGCGTATACAGATAAAGGACATGACACTTCAGTCATCTGCCATTACTCTCTACTTTACCGCTAAATAATATTTATTTTTGGAACGTAATCATGGTCAGGAACTATAGTTTTTAGGTGCCAAGTTAGATAAAAGATGTAAAATGGTGACAGGTTTCTAGCCTGTCGCCTAAAATAAATATACCTTTACCTATAATTCCTCAGTCGCCCCTTACGACTTCCACGTGAATTGAAACGTAAACGAATGTGTATTGAAATTCAATAGTTTTTTATTCTTTTATTCGTTCTGTTATTCCTAAATTGGCAACGTCCTTACGTCATTGGGATCCATCAGTTCCCCCGGGCCGGGCGGCTTGCCTAATTCGATAACAATTTGCTTTGACATCGTGATTTATGGTCGCGATACCCGAGACCCACTTCCCGACGGGGATACTGTTAATAGTGGCCAGGCAGGTAATTAGGAACATCATCAAATAAATGTTACTTCCATTTATGTTTTGCAAGCAAGAACTCGGACAATAACGACCGATTGACAAATGACGATCGACGATATTTCGAGAAAGCCTTCGATTCAAGCATGAAATTGCTCAACAAAAAATAAGGTGAAATTGCCCACTGAACAAGCAACTAATCATAAAATGCCTACAGCAATAACCACAAAGCATGTAAAATTACCCTCGTCTACCCTAGTTGCGGCCATGAGTATGTAACTAAAAGAAACATTCGAAATATATGTTGTGATTCCGCCCGCCCTCGACTGCCAGCTAATTTAATTCTTTCCCCACGATCTCGCCTTATACGGTGCGGAGGATTTTTCACTGACTTAAATATTTATTTCCCCAAATCCTCTGCTTCTTTGTTTTTGTGTTGCCTAATGTTACTAAATCAATTTAACTCTGGCGTTTGTGAAAAATCCTATGGAGTAAATATTGAATCAGTGACCACGATCTGTCCCTTTGTAATATCTGATTACATTTGCCTAGTACGTACGGGTTGGCCCTTTGGGTACGGACAAACTCACATAGCGAAAAAGAGAATCTGACTCACAATATGGAATTTATTCGAGGCATCTCTTAAAGCAATTACAAAGAAATCCTTTCACGTTTGTAAGAATTTTGTTGTTTTGTTAACTTTACCTGGCGCTTTCCGTTTTGTACCTAAAATGATGTGACTACTACACAAGCCATGGCAGTTAAAACTAAGTATCGAAGCAAATAAAAAGAACCCAAGATTGTCAATTGTCACTTCATAAAGTCCGCCCTAGTGCCTATAAAAAGGCAAATCACGGACATTACCAACTTTGTTCACTCTATGTAAGAGCATTCTTTAAGCTTTTACAAGTACATTTATATGAGAGTATTGAAGTCTATGAACTTGTTTAAACAATCTAGCTTCTCTAATCTAAATCTGCTTCGTATAATTACCTACTTATAGAACTAAAAACGATATTTACCTACCCTGACTAAGACTATAGCTTTGTTGAGGTTCCATTTGACCGGTATAATAAACTCCACACATAGGACAACAGTAAATGTGTTCCTTCTGCATTACAGAGCAAACTATTCACCAAGTGAACCGTCTAAACAGCGAACAGATGTTGCGCCCGAGCATTATCTTTCATTAGCGTTAACAAGGTGAACGTCCCAGGAACCTGGCTTGAGACGCGCTAGACAATACGCTCAGGATTCGTTTAAAGATACAGCGGTTTTACTAGGACTTTTTTATATAACAACAAAGACCAGTAAATCAACATTATGAGTGAAGCCAAACGAGTAAAATTTTGTGAGGTGTGAGTTGCGTATTTTCAGTCTCTTATTTTACGTTCAACTGAATTTACAACTCATTTTGCGTCGTCATTGTGGCAGTTGCACCGACTCCATTTTTGTATGAAACCGGATGCAGCAGAATTTTTGCAGCCGAAATTCTATTGTGTTGATCGTATTGTATCGAAATTCTATAGTGATTAGTCACGACTCACAAAATTGGCCTCACCCTAAAGATAAATACATTAAGAATGGTAACTTGACCTCGGTAATCCGTATCACACTATTTCTAGCTGAAATACAACTAACTCAACCGTAGTCCCCAGCAAGTTAGAAGGCATTTTTTTTTTCATGGGGGTAAGTTTGCACACCGCTTTTTTCAGGTAAAAGCGATGCGGGAACTTCAAGAATTCCTATCAATAGGTACATTGTTTATAATTTTTTTGGTGAGGAGTCGTTAACTACCAAGGAGCTTACCAGGTTACGGCAAGTGACGAGAGAAAGAGTTGACAGGTTGCTAACTTTAGCCTCTCACCTAAAACATACCTTATCCTATTTCCTTCGTCGGCTCTTCTTACAACCACGGAAGAAATAAGAGCTGTAGTATTCAACACCGATAATAATTTTGTATTTTTTTTTGTACAGGGTGGCCCAAAAGTCCTTGGATATGAAAAACAATAATTAAAATAAAACTAATAACATTATAAACAATATTTTTATTTAAAAATAAAGCTTAAAAAAGGGGAATTATTTTTTAAAAATAACATCTTCTAAATGTATACCGTTACGATCACAGCACTCTTACAAACGACGCTTAAAATTGCCGATGACTGCGTGGCACGTCATTTCTGAGAGCGCCCTCTGCCGTCCTCGAAAAAGTAACGCTCTATGACGCCGCGGGCTGACACAGCGGGCCAAACCTTCACTTTAGAACTATGTAAGGGCTTCTGATGCTTACGTTTTGCATTGATAAATTGCTTAAATTTTGTTTACCAACATGTCCGTTAAGATGGAAGTGAGCCTCATCAGAGAAAATTATGTTATTGAACAAAATAAACCGATTCAACATTTTATTACCAAAATTTTCTCTCTGAATAGCGTCAGTGTCTTTTAATTCTTGCACCAACTTAATTTTGTAGTGGTGCTTGAGTAAATTTCTCTTCAAAATCCGTTGCAACGATGTTTTAGGCACATTTAATGCACCTGGAACGCTTACGAGTTAACTGTGTAGGATTTTCACGAATAGACTGTGCTACTGTGTCGATGTTTTCTTCCGCACGTGACGTCCTTGGACGACCTGACCGCGGTTTATTTAACGTCCAGCCGGTCTTCTTGAACTTAGCAACTCAGTTCTTAATCGTTTGAATAGTTGGAGTGTCTTTAAAGTTGTGTAAACCTTTGTGTAATTTATATTCTCAAAAATTACGCCACGCAACGGTTGCCGAATTATTGTTTTGATAAAACTCGTGCACACAAAACGCACGGTCCGCTCCGGTGAAACGGTATATCGCGAAAAAAATCCCAGAAACCGATGTTACTCCCCCTACTTTCCCTGTACCGCTCACGCGCATCGTTTTTGTTTTATTCATATTTTACTTTTCAAAGGACTTATGGGCCACCCTGTACAATATTTAGTTTTAATCTTTTAATGCATCCGCCCTGCGGTTAATAGCCCCGACCTTAGCCGTGCAGCAACTCAACGTCTTAAAACTCAAATCCAAGTTTTGTTTGCAAGTTCTGCGCACCTGACAGCTAGGTACGTGACGAGATAGATGCAGCCGGGTTTAACGTCGAACTGAACAAGTAGGATTTGCACGCAACAAAACGAAAATAAAATGGAGAAAAGAAAATATAAACTACATAAGCATATGCGTAAGGCGCCTGACTTGAGTACCGAACCACGTCGCGTATACAGGTCACGAACTATAGAGGATGAATAGTGAGGCCGTTTTGACACCTTGTGTAACTTAAAATGTGGCAGAACCATAGAGGATAGAACCTATAGAGAAACAATGTTCGCAACCCCGGTCCACAAATAGTTTGTTGATTTCAACATACTAAACGTCACCGTCACTGTCACAGAAACTGTACAGAGCCAATAACCGTAGAGAAAAAGGCACTAGCGTTACGCGCGATCTCGGACCGGCCAATAAGAGCACAGCGATCACTTCAATTGTTTTGCGGAATAATTTCCGAACAACCAAGATGACATTAGTACTCTACGAGGGCTGCACTGAAAGTTTCGGGAAACTAATATTTAAATAACATTTTTTATCACGTATTATACCTTTTTACAATCGTCAAAGTTTCTATATCTTAAAACACTGGCCACATAGAAAAAAAAAACAATGGTTCGGTTTCAATTGTTTTTTGAACTTGATGAGTCGCTGCTCAACATGGAATTGTCACGTGAAAATTGAAGAGCTATGATTTACTACGACTTTAAAAGTGGATTAACACAAAAATAATGTGGAGACCGGATGATTGCTGCTTTTAATAATGAAGCCCCTTCGATGACCACAATATACAGGTGGTTTTCGGAATTTCAACGTGGCCGTGTTTCCCTCATGGACAATGTGCGTGAAGGTCGACCAAAATCGGCAGTCACCCAAGAAAACATCAATGTTGTGCGTCAACTGATTACGGAAGACCGACATGTGACATATCGGGAAATTCAGGAGTCTCTGGGCATTGGAATGAGTCAAATACAAATTATTCTACAGCAAGAGTTAGGCGTGCAAAAATTGTTTTCCCGGTGGATACCTCATCAGTTGTTCGACGAACGGAAAACGACTTGTGTCGATTAGTGCCCCGAAACTTTAAATAAAATCAACAGAGGAAGCTCTAATGCAGTTTTTAGTATTGTATTGGGTAATGAGTTATGGATATACGCCTATGAGGCTGAAACTAAAAACCAATTTCGAGTATCGGTCTATGAAGGCGAGATTAAGCCGACAAAAGTGGTTCGCTCTCGCAGCACGGCCAAAAAGATGGTGGCTAGTTTTGTCTCCAAATCGGGTCACGTGGCTACAATTCCTCTTGATGACCGTAGAACAGTCAATGCCGATTGGTATGCAACCATTTGTTTGCCGAGTGTGTTTGGTGAACTGAGAAAAAAAAACCTCAATCGTCGCATCATCCTTTACCATGACAATGTCAGCTCCCATACGGCTCGGTTAACAAAGGACTATCTAGACGGTGAAAAATTCGAATTACTGAACCATCCTCCATACAGCCCTGACTTAAGCCCCAATGACTCTTTCACATTCCCCAAAATCAAAGATAAGTTACGTGGTAAGCAGCTTCAGGCGCCAGAAGATGCCGTGGAGGCGTACAAAACGGCCATTTTGTCGACCCCACCTTCAGCGTTCAATGAGTGCTTCAAAAACTGGTTTGAACGTATGTAAAAGTACATTTAATATAAGGGAGAATACTTTCAAAAGCAATAAAATTACTTTTGATCATTTTAACTGGATATTTATTTCTATTCCCGAAACTTTCAGTTTGACCCTCGTATAGGTTGTATCCTCAATGGGCAGAACTTACGCGTGTAAGTACCTTTCATGATTGTAAAGGTAAGTTAAGTTCCAAATCTACACAGAGCTTGGATGCGGGCCAAGTCCCTGTAAATAAAAGGAGGTCTACGAGATGAGAGTCCCATTTAACCTGAGGTATAACAAAAGTAAATGATGTAGTTCCTAAATGCTCGTATATTTAATTGAATTTGGCAACTGATTGACACTTTCGAAAAGTATTAGCATCTTAAAAGGCATCAAGGATTTTTACATAAGTATAATATACTAATTAGGTAGGTACATTAATTTAAAGTAAAACTCGTTTCAACTGAAAAGATCCTGTCTTGGAATTAAATTTAATTTAAACGCCTGATAGTTTACTGGCTTAATATAAAAGTGTGTGAATTTACGATGGGAATGTTCCTTACAGTTGAAAGACGACGACGCTAACTCTTATCTAATGTTCGAAGAAAAAATCAGAATCCAAGTCTTAAGAGAACAGATATTACGATCTTAGGTTTTGTATTAACTTTAATATTTAGGACCGTGAACAGAGAAACGTTTTGCTACCCAAACAAAACTTTTGTATATTTTAAGGACAAAAATTGTCTTAACAGAACCGAAAATGCGACCATTTAGTAACGACAGTAGTTACTTGGGTGAATATTCACACGTTTGAATAGCCGTCATTACTTTCAACACTTAATTTTCCGGATTTCTTACGAAATTTAAACAAAAAAAGAGTCATTTCAAATTAAGAAAATGTGCTAGAAGTACCCACAAAACATGACACAGACATGATCACGTGACTATTTAGCGTTTTTTGTGCTCTGCATACTTCGTTTGGGAATACAAGCGTGATGAACTTGTATAAACAAAAATGACACATTTATTGTCTCAATTTCTTAAGAAATTTGGTAATAAAATGTTGTCAATAACAGCGTTTCAAAAGCCCAAACATTCATCCACTTACCTAAGTTGTTTTTATGAATTCAACCTTTAAACTTCAAAGCTTTGTTCAGGTTACAGCTTCCCAGAATGCGACCCTCGCACTCCCCTGAGACACTCAGGTTGTAATTTCAAGACGGATCGCCGCTTTTTCTACTGTAAAGGCTATCAAGAATAGAACGTGACCGTGTGACGCAATTACCCGTTAAATGGCTCTTAACCCTAAGAGCCAGTTTTATGGACAACGGTTAATTTTATTCCCTTTCAGGAAAGGGACAGCTCGACCAAGGAGTCTGATATTTCCGAGCAAATCTTTTGATGCGAGCCTTGGCGGTCTAAGAAGTCGATTTTATCCTTTACCAATTTCGTGTGGAGTGCTCACGAAAGTCGGTTGAAGTTAATGGAGTCAGTTATTTATATTATAACAAGGTATTGCCTGCAAATCTAACAACTGTCTGCTTAGCGTTATTTTATCGCAATCCCATGGGATCTATGCACTTTCTGGGTGTAAGTTTATCCAAACAAGATAGCGTTTAATAAGTATCAAATAACCTTAAGCCATTTTGTGTCCCATGGGCTACTATATTTCATAATGTTAATAGTACGTCTCTGCAGAGTTAAACGAGTTAGACGAAAATATGACCCAACTAGCAATAAGGTCGCGTAAGTGGGTACCCACTAAAATATGCAAATTGTGATACCTAGTCGTATAACGTTTATGGAACTCACTGTAGTTTCTGATTTTCATTATTCCGTATTTCATTCTGGGAGGAAACTGTTTACATTTAAACTTAGGTTAAAGTATACAGAGATGTGTGTAAATTTAAATTTAAACTAATTGAGTTAGTATTATTTAAATTATATGTAGCGTAAAAATGACATAACACAATTGTGTCTAGTTTGTATCAAATTTCGTGGAACTAAAATTAATTTAGATACCTCAAGGACGATTACAACCGGCAGTTGAGTGAGTTTCAAAAAAATTGTACATAGTTAAGGGCTTTAATAAAAACAAAAGTTAATTGATTCTTTTGTGTAACGACAATTACCCATACATTTTGTATAGGTAATTTTCGTTACACAAAAGACGCGATCGTGATTTTGTTTTTATTAACCCTTAATTTATGTACAATTTTTTTGAAACTCACTCAGTTTTCAAAATTTGATTTGCGGTTTCGGTAGGTTTCCAGTAGCATATTATTTGTATCTTTATAAATTACCTATACCACAATCAATTGTTTTGTTACCTATTAAGTATGAATGTCTTACATTTATTTTTCTCGAAATGTTTTAAATTGAGTTTAGCTCGACATGTTTTGGGCTAATTCGTAGTCGCGGCTCCTAGATAAAGGGCTACGAATACGGGTATGAACCCGCACTACGCGCCACCGCTCTGTTCGCGCGACTGTTCGTGGTCTACAATCGCATGCGACTACCTTCGTTACTATCTCCATTTATATTATTGTCAAATGTAGGGTACGCGTAATAACGTGAGTTATGCGTACCTATATTTTTCAAGATGAGTGAGTCTCACGGTATGTTTTTCTGTTTTTTTTATTTACCTAATTAATGTCTATTAGGACGGCGCGAAGAAGTTAGCTATAAAAGTGTGAAAGCAATGTGTAAACACCATACAGCCTGCCGACTCACCCTCGCGGGAAACTTTCATTTCCTACAAACTACACTCTTCATCGTGCGTACATAAAATAAGCGTGATATAAACCGCAGCCAAGAGACGTGAGGGAAATATGTAAATTTGTTTTGAAAAGTTATAGGTCCAATCTACGGGATCCGACGTCGGATTAGAGGGTGGGCACTAAGGAGATTTAAAAAGGGCTTTTTGTAACAAAATCGTTCGCGGCTGCATTCAGAGCGGCCGTTTATCTTCATCTCGCCAATAGACCGGCTTTATAACAGGAATCGTGTAATTGTTTGCGGGCAACGCTCCTAGTCTTTTGTGGGGGTTCGTTGTTACTTAACATGCTATGGTTATGTTTATATTACACGTGTAGGATTTTTTAGTCACCTGTTACAGAACACGACTGGACAGAAGGTTAGGTACCGATCAAAAATTTAAATTCTCAAAGGCATTATTAACTCTATAAATAATTAATCATTTCACACACGCAAATATTCATCACACCTGTTTTTCCAAATGGGGTAGCCAGAGTAGACGTAACGCTACGTAGACAAAGCCATGACTACTTTACATTTCGTAGCCGCTTCTAGCATATTTTTGGGTTTTAAGCTCAAAGGTACAGGTGACAGGTAGCTTACCTTTCGCTTAAAATATACCTTAACCCATACTTCGTCGCCTCGTACGATATCCACAGAAGAAATGGACAAGCGTTATTCTAAACCCGACACCACACGGCGTCATTTTACAAAGGTATTGTAGCGACTCAAGCTCCACCTATCGTCCAGCAATAGAACTTCTTTCATTAACGTCATCAACTGTCAAAGTGTTCTATATCTCGCTAAAGAAATAACCAGGGATCGAAAAAATTTGCGACATTGTTTGCAATTATGTGGACATGACTCCAAAATTAATCAAAACGTTAATTAATTATTAATTGAAATAGGATTATAATTCGAATTTTTGGAGATAATAGTTTATTCATAAAGTGCTTATAAGCACGTATACATAATATTATAGTAACTCAAAAAAAAAACGTTACGACGACGATGAACTACATAAATAATTAGTAGCAAAAGGTTCGTATTTAAAAAAGGGTATCGTTTCCGTAAATATTTATATAATTATAATAAATAAATAACGATTTGGAAAAAATACTGTAAATTTTCTTTTAACAAAGCAATACTTTAACAAACTTTTGTATTTATTGACTAGGAATCAAATTACATATATATGTCAAGTACAAAATTAACAAAAAAATGCCAGAAGTGGCTGCGAAGCGTAAAATAGTTATAATAATGGTCATGTCTATTTCACGTTTTGTGTGCTCTGCCTACGCCATTTAGGAATGTAGACGTGATTACGTATGTACGAGTATGTATATAAAAAATTAATTAACTGAATAAAATTTCGATTAATTTTGGAGTCATGTCCACATAATTGCAAACAATGTCGCAAATTTTTCCGATCTCTGGAAATAACAAAGATCGGTTGCATAAATACAACTTCCAACTTTCTCTATAGACTTCAATCCTCTGGCTTTACAACCTGGACAGAGATGTCCTTATTGGAGTCTTTACTACAATACTAATTTGTTTGTAAGTAAGGAATCAAAATAACTTCGACAGTGCCCGATATGGCCGTCCAAAGTGAAACCATAAACTGTAGAATACGCGTGTTCTAAAACAATTCCGAGTTGAAACTAAAACCGTTAGCAAGTCCAACTCTGCGATAGTCTTATTGTTTTAACTTTGTACGTTTGCGCGTGCCGGTGTCACAGATAACCACTGAAACTCTATTTCAATTTGCACTATAGTTTACCTACGCAATTCAATTTGGTGTCACCCGTGTTAGAATAACACCTCTCCATTTCCTCCGAAGATGTCGTAAGAGGCGACTTAGGCTCAATTCATACCAGAAGAGCGGCGAAGTGCGGCGAAGCGGTGCGCAGTTTTAGTGTCATGAGAATTTTAACATTACATATTTTAATTACAATAAGACTTATTATTGCATGAGAAACTCCAACGAGGCGCGCGGATGCCCGCGGATCCGCGGGAATTCCGGCGAATTCCATGAACGAAGCCGTGCGACTGCGCGAGACGTCGCGGGAATGCCCGAGATCTTGGACTTCCCGCGCATTCCAGCTACTTCCCGCGCATTCCAGCGACTTTCCGCGCATTCCAGCGACTTCTCGAGCAGGGTCGCTGGGTCGCTGCGCTTCGCCGCCCTTCGCCGCTCTTTTGGTGTGAATTGAGCCTAAGGAAAGAGGTTTAGATATGTTTTAGGCGACAGGCTAGCAACCTGTCACATTTATTCCTGCCAACTCGAAACAAAAAGTACGCCAGAATCGCCGCGAAGCTTGAATTAGTCATGGTTTTTTCTATGTAGCGTTTCATGTGCTCTGCCTAGCCCATTTGGGAATACAGTTGTGGCATCTGTCCATTTTATTACCACCCCTGTTCTGCTGAAGTTTTGTTCCTGATGTAAACTGAAAATAATTTCGTAAACAATTTTAATTAGAAGCTCACGCGGCGGATGGGCCGTCAGAGTGTCGTAAAGGCTCTCAACATCACACAATGTTTATAAAATATTTTAAGTACTTATTGCCTTGAATGTTTCTATCACACTTTGTAAATTTAAGTGTGCCAGTGGGGATGTTCTTTGTTTAATAAGCAAATAGAAAAATTAAAAATATTTAATTACCTCCTTTTCATACTTCGTTCGTAAATACACACAACATAATTTTCTCACTTAGCGCGACTTAATCACGATTTTTTTTTAGTTACCTGTGGAACGTCACTTCTCTATTTATTTCGTGGATGTCGTAAGAGTCGACTAAAGGATACCTATAATAATATAATTAATAACAGTGATCGGATCTAGGATGCAATTTCCCGGGGTTTAGGTCCATAATATTAGGATGGATATGACTTACAACCCCGCGACTTTATTGATATTTTATTATCATTACAAAAAGTAAACAATTACCCATGATCAACCTCTTTTATTAAATGAAATGACCACTTGAAATATGCAGTAGATAATGTCTTGTCTGATATTGTCATTCAAATTGAGCTCTGCATATCAAATTCTCAACATTATCGACAAATAATAATAATTTGATTACGAATATCCGTTATTTATACAATTCTAGTGTTCTTTAAGTGTGCAAATATTAAATGACGTTTTTTTTTTAATTTTAGCTCACTATCCAAAATCCTGGGAAATCCCAAGGCACATCCACAATAAGCATAACATTTAAGGTCGTTCACCCCAAATTGCATCCTAGATCCGATCACTGTTAATAAGATACGAAAGGGGAATGAAGATAAGGATAAGGTATGCTTTAGGCGAAAAGCTAACAAAAAATACCTAGGCATGCTTTTGTCTGTGTCTCGTTTTGTGTGCTCTGCCTACCCCATTTGGGAACACAGGCATGATTGTATGATTAAATGTATATTTTTTTTAATTACGTCGATAATTCGGTCGCGTTACAGCGGTGAGAATAGTTTTTTTTTTTTGCAGACTCTATAAAAAAGTAACATGCTTAAGTCCCACTAAGTGATAAACCACGAAAGATAAAAACATTGTACACTCTCAAAATCTTGTAGCAAATCCTCAAAAAAACCATCTGAGAGAAATTAACATTTCAAGTTAAAACAAAACGAGTAAAATATCCCCTCGAGCACCCGCTGCATGTGAACTGAAGTGCAATAAACAACGAAAATGACGTCAAAAAGAGCTACGAAATGCTTATGAAGAACTTTGTAACTTGCTCACTCGAGTTGCTGGTTGCCTAAGACCCTGTCCAGAAGGAGCGAATACGCCGAGATTTTGAACGCGTTTGACTATTCATTGCTCCATTTGTCACGCTTAATGAAATTACGACGCATCGTGAAGAAGCAATGTACTCCAATACGCGGCCAATTCGCGCGTACTTCTGGATAGCCCCTAATAGTTGGCCAAGTATTTTCCGCGTCCGTCTTCAGCCTCAGCCTCAAATTTCGTTACGAAGCAGAACATTCTCGCTCTTGTGTACTAAATTGATTCCCGGCCACCCTTTGTTGTTGCGAACCGTAATTGAGCGCTTACAACATACCTATACAAGGAATATTCTGTTAATTTAGTTGCAAGTCTAATCTAAATACACTAAGCTAATTTAACACACTCGGCTTAGTCTAGTCGTGTTATTGATGCCTCCTATATTCAGTTAGAATTAGTTACTTAGGTAGTAGGTACCAATATTAGGTAGAGCGGTTTATTTATTAAATAATACCAACTTTTCTAAGTCTACTCGTTCGTTCTTCATCGTTGGAATGAGTCGATTCTACTAACTAATGGGAGTAAAAAAACGGTGTAACACATAGTCGTAAAAAGCTTACTTTTCGAGATATTCGCGTCTTTAATTAATTTTCAATTTGAATAATCTCAAGTATAACGCGTCCTAAAAAGTCCTAATTTCAGTGAGAGGTCACGTGACGACGTGACTTATCCACTTTGTACTTTTCTATTCACTTCGTACTACCGGCCAAGAAACTGTTTAAAATTAAACAGTGTACATAGTGAACTGATTATTTTTCTATGGGAAAGAAATTAAGTAAAAAAAGCAAGATTGTGCTATTGTTTACTAATTTTAATTGCTACCATGTAATACGTAGTTTAAACCTGTCACATATTTCGTTCCATCGCTGTGTTTACCTTCATTTATTTTACGAAACCTGAATAGTACAAATAGAAACTGCTGTATAAATAGAAATTTTAAATCGAATTCCGCATGAAGTGAACGCACACAGCGGATTTCAATTCGGAACCGCACCGGCGAATCGTTTTTCAAGATCGGAACCCATTTAAACCACAAAACCGGTAATCGGGAGCAATTCCAGTCAAAATTACGTCCCAACCGCACTCGAACCACTCACTCCGACGGGGACGCTCCTCCGCTAAATATAATACAGTATTTTAAATTAGATTTTCACTAAGTATTAGGTACTAACGCGAGGTCTCACTTATACTAACCCTATTATAGTCCCCGGCATGGTAGATGGCACGATTTTGGAGAGAGAGAGTGAAATCGAGAGCATCGCTTTTACCTAAAAAAAATCACAACCTACGTTGCGAGGCAAAATTTAGCCAGATTTTAAGTGGTGAATTTTACTTGGCAATAGCGGTGCTTGAACTTACTCCCACCACTTTTTGGCCAAGTTTATTGCCGACCACGACCACTATACATGTTTTAATATCCTTGATGTACCGTTCTGTGACTTGACAAAAATTAGCATAAAGCTCTAACCTACCCCTTTTTTTTAAAAAAAAGTGTTTATGTTGGTCTCCAAACCATCACCATTAACGATTTACAATTAACCTTAAAACTATTAGGTACCTACACAAACAAGAAGTGGTGATACAAGAGAATCGAAAAATGTGCATTCGCCCAGCATGAGTTGCTGCATCAGTATGGTGTAGCAACACTGGTTTTCAGCAAAGCCCTGATAAAGAGCCTTTTTTAAGTTTCAATTTTTGCCACACATACTTAACGAACGGATGTTAAGTATGTGTGGCAAAAATTGAAACCGTGTGGTGTCGGGTTTAGAATAACACCTCTCCATTTCTTCCGTGGATGTGGTAAGAGGCGACTAAGGATATAGGTTAAGTTAAGGTATACTTTAGGGGACAGGCTAGCAACTTGTCACTATTTGCCACCTTAAAACAAAAAAAACCGGCCAAGTGCGAGTCGGACTCGCGCACCGAG
>BHDV01021743.1:16923-53508 GCA_005406045.1 Adoxophyes honmai
AATTCAAAAATCCAGTGTCACGTTTAGCAATTTCAGGGTAACCAGATGGTTAAACGTGATATTGCAGTGACAGGTTGCTAGCCCACCGCCTACAAAACACTAACCCTTTCCCAGAGTCGACTCTTACGACACCCACGGGAAAAAAGTGGGAGGTGCTATTCTAACCCGGCACCACACGGGGAATATGGTATTAAAATACACCTAACCCTATTTCCTTAATCGCCTCACAACATCCACGAAAGGATTTAGGTACGTAGGTATAAAGAATTAAGATGCAATATAGATGGAGGCTTGCAATCTATTGGGTCACAGAATACATTATCCCCGTAATGCCACTTCGCGTGCTGGTAATTCCGCTACTGGTTTCAAAGTAAATTTATCATTGCAGTAACAGAATGTCTGAGGCAATCCAAGTGAGACTATTTGAAGTAAGATTGGTTGGAGTTGGAACGTAGAATATCGTGTAATGTGTACAAATCCCGTTTGGTGTCGGGTTAGACTAACACCTCTCCGTTTCTTCCGTGGATGTCGTAAGAGGCGACTAAGGAAATAGTTTTAGATAATATGCTTTAGGCGATAGGCTAGCAACCTGTCACTATTATTATCCTCTTTCATCTGTTAATTACTTAAACGTAAAGTTATGCTGAAACCGACCCCTGAACGTGAAATAGGGATGGCATGTCACGCTTCGTGTGCTCTGCCTATCCCATTTGGAAATACAGGCCTCATTGTATGTCATAAAACAAATACACTCACGTCTTTATATCGAGATCAGCTCGACATGTTTCGGAACAATTCGTGACTTATCATCAGGAGGCTCTTTTCGACTTCCGCTGCAATTCGACTGCATAGATACCACTTGCTAAACATGGTCCGAAACTTAAAATAGTCAAGGATTTGTATTTTAACTGTGCAAAATTCGACCTTGACATATAAATTAGCCATGTATTGCATGTACATACGCCCATGCCATAAACTAGTACAGTGTCGACCACTCGGACATTTCTCTTAGAAGGAATTGACATTATTTGCTTCATCATTCTCATAATTCCTTTTCTAATATTATTCATAACAGAAATATTGTCGCGAAGTTTCAATACATTGAACCCGGTCTAGCCTCGCTGCATTCAATTTGTGACCCTAATCCACTGTCCGTTAGTCGATTGTTGTTTGAATTGGCGCATGCAAGTGACAGATGTACTGTCTTATTGTAGATACGGTAGTCGAATATATCGTTATCACACTAATACGATCATTGTGGTTTTGTCCATGTCTCGTTTCGTGTGCTCTGCTATCCCCATTTGGAAATACAGGCGTGTTGTACGTAGGAATAGGTGATGAATAAAAACAAAAAAAAAAAACAAAAATGTCTGTTCGTTTAATACAGCAGTCGGTTAATACGACGTAATTTTTCTGGTCTATTGGACGTCATTATAACTGGATTATATTGTACTGTTTAAAAAAAACAGATGAAAAGATGTGTATAGGCGAAAAACTTAAGCAAGTCACCTGTTGTATGTGTAAGGAATGTGTGCGAATAGACATTCTATTTTTAAAATTTGTAATATATCGTAATATACAAACTCATTATTTGCTTTTATTATTGCTATCTTTCAAATTTGATTTTTTCTGTCCACTTATGATTGGCACGACTGTCACGATAAGACACAAATAGCTGTCGTTCATTGCAAACTGTACACAACTACATGCAACATCCCGTTTATCACAGCAAGGTGCGAGTAGAGATACGCGCGAGATAGACTATACCTGTCAATGTTTAACTAGAGACGTCAGAAAATGACGGGTAGACTATCCCGCGCGCGACGCGACTAGAGCGTGTTGCCGTACTTTATGCTGCGCAGACGACAGACTATCCGCAAAGGACTTTTTAGTCTGTGAAAATAGAACCTATGGAATTGTATCAATCAAGCAATCTTATACTTAATGGAAGGTCCCAACCTTGTTACTGTGTAACCACAAAAATGGAAACCAAAATAAACTTTTTTGATTTTTTTTTTTGTATGCAGTAACGCACACGACGTACAAAAAGTCCAGCGCACAATGCATACAAGCCATGCAGACTTTTTGTGCGCCGCAGACTCGATCTCACAAAAGGACTGTCGTCCCATAGGTATCCACGATTTGTACCACTTTTTGAACGTATTCGCTATATTCGCATCTACCATTGGTTTTGTCTAGCTGACGGCGCGTTGTCGTCCGCGCATGCGTCGTGCGATTAGCGGCCATAGCTTCCGTGCAGACGAGCGCTTGCGCATACTATATTAATGTATGTGTCTTACAAGGCACAGGCCTCCTCGCAGTACGAGAGGGCAGTTCCACGCGGGCCCAGTGTAGATACTACGTCGTGTGCAGGTTTTGAAAGGTACATACTTACATACATACACTCACGCCTATGTTCCCAAAAGGGGTAGGCAGAGCACACGAAACGTGATATACAGAAATCCATGATTATGACTATTTCACGCTTCACTGCCACTTCTAGCTTAATTTTAGGTTTGAAAACAGATGGAAGAGGTAGTAGGTCAGCGTTGCCAGACGTCCCGATTTTGGCGGGACGTCCCGATTTTTAAATCAAAATTAAATGTCCCGTGCGGGACAGGCTCAGTCCCGCTTTTCGAGGATAACTTGACCGTACGTGCAGCGTACTGAGGAAACTATATAACTACAGGGTAATCTGATTTAAAATATCATATTTTTATTAAAATACATTTTCTATGGCTATTTTTGCTATCTATTGTCACGTAAACGTAATTTGAATTAAAATAAAAAGATGAATATTTAAAATTTTCTGATTATATACGTTTTTTCACTATGTCCCGCTTTCGACGAAAGAATCCCGCTTTTATCACTCAAAAAGTTTCAAAATCCCGACTTCGCAAAAAAAAAAAAACTGGCAACGCTGTAGTAGGTATACCTAAAAGTGACAGGTTGCTAGCCTGACGCCTAAAACATACCTAAACATAAGTCGCTTCTTACGACGTCCAAGGAAGAAATGAATAGGTGTTTTTCTAGACCCGGCACCTCACGTTAGTTTTGAACCTAAAATTATGCTGGAAGTGGCTGCGAAGGTGCTGCGAAGTGTGAAATAGTCATAATCATGGATTTCTGTATATCACGTTTCGTGTGCTCTTCCTGCCTCATTTGGGAACATAGGCGTGATTGTATGTATGTATGTATGAGACCTATATCTATCTGTCTTGCGGCTTGGATGAGTACATATTTATTCTCACGCCTATACCCAAGAGGGGTAGGCAGAGCACATGAATTCAAAAATCAGACGCCATGTTCAGCAATTTCAGGGTAACCAGATGGTTAAGTGATATTGAAGTGACAGGTTGCTAGCCCATCGCCCACAATACACTAACCCTTTCCCAGAGTCGACTCTTACGACACCCACGGATGAGTAATGTACCAAAATGAATTTAATCTAAGCCGAGGTGGAGGTGTGGGTGGTGGTTTAGCATACAATCGTAATCGCGACGGTTTATGGCGACCTATTGATAGCCAATAATGGCGGTGACATTGCGCTTTCAATGGCTTATTGATAAACTCAACCTCTCTCGACTGAACTGGGATTTTATCGAATAACAAATCCGTGGTGTAGTATACGTCCCAATATTCAAGCTACCAACGGTTGGCCTTACTAGGTACATCATGACGCCTGTATTTCCAAATGGGATAGGCAGAACACATCCGCTGTACAATCCATCCATGACTACTTCACGTTTTTTGCCACTAATAGCAAATTTTTAGGTTGCTAGCTTGCTACCTGCAACACACCGTTAGGGGCAGCGCAGATGACAGACTTTTGTGCGATCGAGTCTGCGGAGCAATAAAAACTCTGAATGGAAACTGTCAACGCGTCATTCACAAATTTTATTGCTCTGCAGACTCGATCGCACAAAAGTCTGTCGTCTGCGCTGCGCCTTAATCGACTTTCCTTAGTTGCCTCTTACAACATTCACGCAAGAAATGGATAGGTGTTATTTTAACCCAACACCACGCATAATGAATTTCAATTGATTTAATTAAGGAATATAATCCCGTGTGGTGCCGGGTTAGAATAGCACCTCCCCCTTTCTTCCCGTGGGTGTCGTAAGAGTCGACTCTGGGAAAGGGTTAGTGTATTGTGGGCGATGGGCTAGCAACCTGTCACTGCAATATCACGTTTAACCATCTGGTTACCCTGAAATTGCTAAACGTGGCACTGGATTTTTGAATTCATGTGCTCTGAATACTCCTCTTGGGAATACAGGCGTGGCGATATGTATGTAATATAATATAATACTTATTTATTAGTGTGATAAAGTCATATAGGTACAATACAGCGATCGCGCATGCGCGTTCTATTAGAACTATGGTTGCAGTGTCGAAGATGTTCGCATTCCATTGCAAATGTCACCGGCTTCCCAGAGAGGTCGCTGGGGTCGCGAAGGCTATGCGCGTACCGGCTTGTACAGTCACGAACAGGGATTGTTGAGCCACTTGCCACTGTTCGCAATTTAGACGTGTAATCAATGACCGATGTGACCGACTAGATGTCAGCTATTGGATTAGTATTACACGACCAAGTTACCAACATAGGTAAGTGGCTCAACAATCCCTGTCCGCGATGGTACATAAGCACATCACGCCTTTCCCAATTGGGGTAGGCAGAGCACACGAAACGCTACATAAACAAAACCATTACTGTTCCACGAGAAAGTCATTTCTACCATATTTTTTAGGGTTTGACTTGGCAGGTATACAGGGTGTCCCATAAGTGACACGTTAACCTGACACTGGAGGTAGGTCAGCCAAAATGCCATCGAACCAGCCTAACATGACCCTAATAAAAGTTGCATGGTTTCCGAGTTATTAGCAAATTTCGACTTTTAGTGAATTTCCCCTTTTTTTGTTATTGTTAGTGCCAGAATTCTGTTGGAAAGCTTTTGAAGCTTATTTTTTTTTATTGTATGGAATCCTGAATAGTTACTTTAAGACGTTATGAGCATGGTTTGGCCAAAAAGTCATGTTAAGTTCCAAAAACTACTGGATAGGTGTTGATTTGAGTTTTGATTGAGAGATTTGATTGAGCAACGAACTAGACTGCGAAGCGTGATATAGTCATAATAATGGTTTTGTCTATGTCACGTTTCGTGTGTTCTGCCTACCCCATTTGGAAACACTGGTATTATTGTATGTATGTTTGTAGATTTAAGGATTAAAATAATTAATTGATAGTAAAACCCGTTTTAATTTCATTTAAAATTTCCAGATAATTAGCCAGTGATATTCTTCTCTCTCTTTACCTTTTCCATCTTTCTCCTCTCGCAAAAAAGCCCGGTAACAAATACGGTATCATAGCTGCGTAGTTAGCAGAAAAATTAACTGAGGGCGACGATTAGCGGGATCCCTAGTTTTAACTTAGTTTAATAGAGCATCGGTAAAGTGACAAAAATATCTAATTTTACAGGGATAAGATACTTGTATTGTACCATTTCTAAATCTGCATAAAATGTTGAAGTTTTTGACGCTATTTGCTCGTTTCGTTTCATAGATTTTTTTTAAACGGGAGATGCCCAAAGTGTAAATTCTTATTTCACTGATAATTTAAATCAACACCTATCCAGTAGTTTTTGGAACTTAACATGAATTTTTGGCCAAACCATGCTCATAGCGTCTTAAAGTAACTATTCATGATTCCATACAATAAAAAAAAAATAAGCTTCAAAAGCTTTCCAACAGAATTCTGGCACTAACAATAACAAAAAAAGGGGAAATTCATTAAAAGTCGAAATTTGCTAATAACTCGGAAACCATGCAACTTTTATTAGGGTCATGTTAGGCTGGTTCGATGGCATTTTGGCTGACCTACCTCCAGTGTCAGGTTAACGTGTCACTTATGGGACACCCTGTATTAGTGACAGGTTGCTAGCATGTTGCTTAAAATATACCTTAACCTATTTCCCTAGTCGCCTTTTACGATATCCACGAAAGAAATGAAAATTTCTAGACCTTAATAAAGTTTTTAAACCTATAATTAGGTACTTAAGTATGCTAAAAGTGGCTACATAACATAAAATTATTATTATTTCATGTATGTCCCGTTTCAAGTGCTCTGCCTACCCCATTTTTTAGTACAGGCGTGTTTTGTATATAAATATGCATGTGTTTACATGTATATGCGATATTTAACATAACTTCGCAATGGCTGCCTTATCTAGCGTAAAAATGCACCACGGCACGTTCTGTTCAAATTCGTAACTAATACTTTATATTGCTCGGCGATTAGGCAATATCAGTAACCCTAAAACATTAGTACATCCGTCGCGGCATTCCTTTGCCTAACAAGTGTTGCGAAATCTGCGCGCGCGCCTAAACAGGTGGGCAAAGATAGCCTCTGCGCAGACGACAGACTTTTTGTGCAATCGAGTCTGCGGCGCACAAAAAGTCTTCGTGGATTGTATGAATTCTGCGCCGGTCTTTTTGTGCGTCGTGTGCGTTACTGAATATAATTGCGTACAGATTTAAGAACTTGTTACATACATACATACATATTCTCACGCCTGTATTCCCAGGAGGAGTAGGCAGAGCACACGAATTGAAAAATCCAGTGCCACGTTTAACAATTTCAGGGTAACCAGATGGTTAAACGTGATATTGCAGTGATAGGTTGCTAGCCCATCGCCCACAATACACTAACCCTTTCCCAGAGTCGACTCTTACGACACCCACGGGAAGAAAGGGGGTAGTGCTATTCTAACCCGGCACCACACGGGAACGCTGTTTCGTTTGTGAAAATAGCACACGACGCACAAAAGGTCCGGCGCACATTGCATACAATCCATGCAGACTCTTTGTGCGCCGCAGACTCGATCGCACAAAAAGTCTGTCGTCTGCGCTGCGCCTAATAGTGAGATAGGTACAGGGTGATACGTGCGGTATGCGGAGAGCCTTGACTATCTGACCGAGTGACAGGTTGAAACCAGTCACGCGGCGGGAAGGCCGTAAGGCCGGCTAGGGCCGCCATAGCTACTATCACACCAATTGATATCTTAACCACCATAGACCCTATTTGCAGTAAACGTCACAGTGGCGGTGCATGGGACAAAAGTAAAATAAAAAAAAATAAAGTAGGCCTTAAAGGTCTTTTAAATTGTATTTTTGATGTACGGACAGCTGCAGAGAAAGGTAACCCCCCAGTAATAGAACATTGTATGGGCGGGGGGTTACTTTTCTCTGCAGCTGACTGTACCTAATAAATAACAAAACTAAAATAGTTATTTCGTATTCATTTTATGTATTTCATTTTTAAAACAGATTCGTTTAGCAATTGTTTTTTTGTGTTTTTTTCGTTGATATCGCAAGAGGCGACTAAGGACATAGGTTAAGGTATATTTTAGGCGATAGGCTAGCAACCTGTCACTATAAGGCGCAGCGCAGACGACAGAGTTTTGTGCGAGCAGCAATAAATTCTCGCCATTCACGCTGACAGTTTCTACGAAACTCTGAATGGAAATTCCTAGAAGCTGTCACCGCGCCATTCAGACAATTTATTGCTGCGCAGACTCGATCGCACAAAACACTGTCGTCTGCGCAGCGCCTAATATTTCCTAAGTAAACCTGAAAACTTATACTGGAAGTGAAGTGACATCGAAACGAAACTTTTAAATGTCATAGTTTTGTCTCTGTAGCGTTTTGTGTGTGTAACTAAATATTATGAAAGAACAAACTAACTATGATATAATATTGACTAAGATAATTGATTACATGCTACAAAAGAAAAAGATTCTTATTTATTTAACATCACACAGATAATACGCTGTAAAATCATAATTATTTACACGCTTCCATGTTACTAAAAATCGCAAAATACTCGAACGAATTAATTGATCAAAGTTACTAATAGCAATTAAACAATTATAAGCAAAGTTAAAGATTCGCGTATAACTGGGACAAAATAAGCGCCTATCTAAAAGTTATAGCAACATCTTTCACTCACATTGCTATCATATCTGGCGCAGGCGTTATTATTTTACATAGCATCACGCCTGTATTTCCAAAGGGAGTAGGCTGTAGGCAGAGCATACGAAACGTTACGCTGTTAAAACCATACCTTTTTCACGTTTCGTACATCTGTCACGTTTCTTCGTTTTGAGTTCGTTTCGTTTTGAGTTGGCAAGCATAGCAGTGAGAGGTTGCTAGCCAGTCACCTAAAATCTAAAATATACCTTAAACTATTTCCTTAGTCTCCTCATACGACATCCACGGAAGGACCACGGGGTTGGCACTTTGGGAACCACTATGTTAGAGAGAGAGGGACACACATTACTACTTCGAAAAAAAATACAGAAATGACTTCAAATTGATGATATAAAATAGTGCTTCTTACTCAGTGTGAAGCAACATAATTCATTAGATCGATTATTTAAATAAGCCTGATAAAATTTTGGATTTTCCTATAAAAGTGTGATATCACGATCTCTAAATTCCTTTAAATTTAATACGACTAATTAAAAGTGTTAAAACAAATGAGTTAGTGCATTCCATTGACCAGCATTAGCTGATTAAAAAAACTCGATATATTTTTTGTAGACCTATCCATAGATACCCCATACGTATGGGTTTGCTACAAAAAGGGTTGAGTTTCGGTTGTAAATATGGGGACCCCAAAATTTATTGTTTTTTTTTATAGAGTGAAAATCTTGTTACGGTTTGCAAAATACATATACTATACGAAGTTTTAACAGCTCTTATGTTCTTAGCTTTATTTAGGTACTTACATAATAGTCACGTACATAAATACATAAATTCAAACATACAATAACCAATTTACAACTAACCCTACGTTATTTAAGTTTAGTTCCGCCAAACATAACAAAATACTTTAACGTTCATTTCCTTTCCCATTTATTCCCATTCAATCGTAATTTTACCTTTATTTCTTGACCCGCCATTTCTATCATAAACTGTCAGTGGCCATCTTGGATCCGTTATTTACAAAGTTATTGATGCCGGTGAGCAAACCGCGAACTAGGAATGTTCTATAGTAATCTGGCTTATTGATGGCGAGTGGCGCCACAGTGGATCGCATGGTTAAATTTGTAATACCTGCGGTCAGCTTCCGCGTTGGGTGCATCCTCTTAAGGCGAAGGCGGCATTATTGAATATATATTTTTAACGCAAATTGAACTGTATCTTATGCTTACTACTTCATAACTATGTGAAAATAACATTTAGAAGATTTTAATAGTAATAGTAATGACGAAAATGATATTTAAATTCAGCGTCACGGCTCGCCCCTTTGACGCTGTTTGATAATGTATTTTTTTTTCTGTTTTCTTGTGATTATTGAAATATTTAAAACTGAATATTTCCTACTTCAACGTCTAGTATCTCTTTAAATAATAGCACCTTACTATTTACAGGTCCCATTTTTTAAACTTGTATTAATTAAGTATTTTATAAATTTTAATGAATTTTAGGTATTATCCAACCGATATTATAATGATTTAATTTGTTGAATAGATTTGTTACTCTTTCACATAGAAACTGGATTTAACAAAACTGCTCGATGTACTTTTCCTGCACAAATAGTCGTGGTCGGAAGCTAGAGTACATACATACCATCACGTTTCTATTCCCAGATGGGGTTGGCAGAGCCCACGAAACGCTTCATAGACTAAACCATGACTATATCTCTTTTCATGACCACTTCAGGTATACATATTTTTTTAGGTTTTGAATTGGCAGGTAAGATATTGCTGGCCCGTCGCCTAAAATATATCATAACCTATTCCCTTAAAGGTTTTATAGCATTTTTGCTTATTAAAAACATTTAGTATCGCATCACATTATATATGTCGGCGGCCGATCGTAGAATCCGGCAGATCACGAAATTCCTAGGCGTATCACGAAACGCCGCCATTTCATGATATGCCGAAAAGTTGACCAGGCATATCACGATGTGCCTGATACACAACACGGCAGATCGATTAACGAAACGCATTCATCGATATTCCTAGCTTTATAGCGGGCACATCGTAAAATAGTTTGTTTCTTGGCCGCTGGCGGCGCTTCATATTGAACGATATGGCGGCGTTTCATAAAATGCCTAGGAATATCATGATCTGCCTAAACGTCCCTGCCGGGTGTTTGTTACTTAGCCAAATCGTGAAAAGCCGGCTTTTCATAAAATGCCTAGGAATTTCATGATCTGCCTAAACTTCACTAGGCAAATCGAAAGGCCAATTTTATTGTATTGAAAAGGTTAATTTAATATTTGTTTCAGTATTTAATGATGACATATTTGATAAAAATATATTTTATAGGGTAGTAATTAAACCGACTTCTTTTTAACACCATAATTGGCTTCTGAAAAATCTAAGTTGCCTTCTAAATTACTAACTCAGCCGCAATCAAACGTCATCTAAATAATGTCATTTTACCCTCTAATTATCTTCTATGTAAGCCACTGTAAACATAACTCGGCATCGTGGTTATTTTTTAGCATCTAAATTTGTGGCATGCATTCAAGCGGGAAACTTCTAAAATGTTACGATGTGGCACCAAAATAATAATTGCATTAGCTTTTAATTTCATAACTCGGTATGTTTAAAACGTAACTCATCTTACAATAATTTGTTAGTTCATTAATTTATTTTGGCAGTAGGTAGTTGGTTTTCTGTAGGGGTCGCAGTTCTAACCTAACCTAACCTATTTTTGGTAGTAGTTTGTTTTCTGTAGGCGACCCCTACAACGATATGGCGGAGTTTCATAAAATACCTAGGAATATCATGTTCTGCCTAAACGTCCCTGCCGGGTGTTACTTAGCCAAATCGTGAAAAGCCGGCTTTTCGTGGTTTGCCTAGGAATTTCATGATCTGCCTAAACGTCACTAGGCAAATCGTTAAACGATGAGCTTTGAACGATATGGCGGATGTCGTTTAGCCAAATCATGAAATGGCGGCGTTTCATGATATGCCTAGGAATTTCGCGATCTGCCGGATTCTACGATCGGCCGCCGACATATACAAAACGCCAATTTCAAAGGACCTAGTACTTCAAAGTAGGTACTTAGTAACTTCGTATCACCGCCTCCCCCTTAACGCAGCTCGCGGGCCTGCGCAGGCGCACTCCCGCGCGACCGCCGCGCGCACCGCTCGTGCGATGACCCGCCGTGACAGTGACAAGTGAAGTGACAGGCCCGAAACGGTTGGATTTAGTTTTAAGTGTCAAAGTGTTTAAATTGTGCTAGTGTGCTGTGAGGAAAGCTGGTGTTTTTTTTAAGTTTTTTTTTATTTAGGGGTTCTAATATTTACCAAAAAAAAATTTAAAAAATCATCATAGAGTCTGAAATCGACTGTATTTAGCAACCTAGAATAATATTTATTTAGTCTGGACCATCACTCGAAGAACTGAAAAAAATGAGATAGAAGAGTTCTTGAGTGGAGACCATGGATTAGCAAATGTAGTGTAGGTTGTCTTCTGCCTCAGTGGAGTGATACAAAGCTGGCAAGAACTGGATGAAAGATGCTGAGGGTCATGCTCAGTGGTGTACCATGGGAGTGTAATATGTATAGCAGTGACAGCATAGGCTGATGATCACACCCATCACATATACATCACGCCTGTATTCCCAAATGGAGTAAGCGGAGCATACGAAACATTATTTAGTCAAAACAATGACTATTCTACGTCTCGTTGCCACTTTGACCATATTTTTAGGTTTTAAATTAAATATAATTGTGACAGATTGCTATCCTGACGCCTAAACCGTACCTACTTTAATAAATTTTCCATAGTCGCTTCGTAAAACACTCACGGAAGAAATGGAGAGGTTTTATTCAATGCCCGATACCACACCATCAATATTGCAAAATGTTTACTTTATTGTAGCCCCTTTTCTTAATATTCTAAATGCAATCGGTCATCCATTCCGCACCGCAACTAAATTCAATATTTGTCCCACAAAAATTTCATAATTATTACCAAACAGATAAATAGATTAATATAATCTTTGACCCTGTCATTAACGGCCGCAGTGCCGTGAATCGTTTTAAATTAAAAAGCGTAAAACTGTCACGTAACAATAATTTAACAATCTGGTATTCATTTCTCATTTCGTTACACTCCAAATTATGACAACAAGCATTACCAAATCTTAAAAATTTCGTTCCAATGTCTTCGAATTTTCAAAAATCAAACGTTATCCATTTGGGCTGACATGGTCCTATTTTTTAAACTGGCCGACCGGGACTATAGTTCTATCTATTACTATTTTATTATATGTATTTGTTTACACAACATTCAGACACGCAAATTAAAACAAACTTATAAAACATAATTTTAATACCGTTTCTGTGCTACTTTGATAGTTACGTCGACGAAATAATACCATTCCACGCTTCATTCTTTACTTATTTTACAACATTTATAGTTTGGCATACTGTGTTGTAACATTATTTATTTGATAACATGATTGTGTACAATAATTGTAAATAAATAACGTCTTGATATGAATATTTGCAATATACATTTGATTTTATATTTCTGATTCTCGTTATCTCTTTATTTGTATAATGACAGGGAAGTAAATGCAGCTAACTGTATATTTGCCCCTCTTCATTAATACACACTGTACATTAAAAATACCCCACAATGTTTTCCGTGCATATCAGAAAAGGCGACTAAGGCATATCACGAGTATACCTCATTCATCCAAGTTTTAGCCTAACTTTGTGTACTAGTCATGGTTTTGGCTATGTAACATTCACAAGCTCGGCATTTAGGAATATGTATGTATGTAATCCCGCGTGTGGTGTCGGGTCTAGAATAGCACCTCTCAATTTCTTCCGTGGATGTCGTAAGAGGCGACTAAGGAAATGGGTTTAGGTATTCTTTAGGCGACAGGCTAGCAACCTGTCGCTATTATACTACATCTTCCATCTGTTTTCCAACCTAAAATGATGCTAGAAGTGGCTGCAAAGGTGATATAGTTAATATCATGGCTTTGTCTATGTCAAGTCTTTGTGATCTGCCTACCCCATTTAGGAACACAGGCGTGATTATAATAATGTATGTATGTAATTGCTCTGGCACCTCACGTAATTGTTAATGAATAATGAAACTATCAATTCCACACCTCAAACTCGGGCCTAATTTCTCATTTAATATTACCATCGCAGAACAAACTCCGACTTTCATTTATTATACTTTATTTTTATAGCGCCGTACTTTCTACTCTCGTTGTGCTCAGTTGGTCATAACCGCGTTTTTACTTCGGCTCGTGAGGCGAGCCAGCCTAAATTCGTCGGATAGGCTGTAAGAGAACGGCCTATTTCAAATCTGTTGAAAAGTATTTTAATTGAGTAAAAGAGTAAAACATATTTACTTATTTTGCACTAGACATAAGGTTGTAAATATCACGAAGGCCCAAAATCTGTTAACTGAGTAATATAATATATTTATACTTAAACTTAGCAGTTGAGGTTCTTATAGCAGAAAATAAATAAAACAAAACTCTCCAGCGGAGCAATATAATTTTTATGAATCCATTTTTTTCCAAACGCAGTATTCGCCTTAAGCACAATTCGTTCCCAAATTCCCGACTTAGTTTTTTATAAAAACAAATTTTATTTTTTCCACTTTATTATTACGAAGTAAAATACATTCATGGACAAACTCAAGCACCTTACAAATCAGAACAATAACATCATTCGTGTGCTCTGCCTACCCCATTTGGGAACACGGGCGTGATTGTATGTATGTATGTCATTGTATGTATTACCGCAATCAAGCGTCCGGCGAGTACTAGGGATCGGTAAACTTTCTATCACCCATACAATGGACAACGAAAGGTGTTACATGTCACTGTTGACAGTTACTTCTCTATTCTTCGTTTCCTTGCGTTGTTATGCAAGCGAGGTGTCAAGGAAGTTATGTCAATACTTGGTAATTTTGTGAATCGCTAGATTGCTTTAGTGTAATTTTAACTTCGTAAGGCCCTGCGCAGACGACAGTTATATGTAGTAACCTAGTAACGCACACGACGCGCAAAAAGTCCGGCGCTCAATTCATATAATCCATGCACACTTTTTGTGCGCCGCAGAATCGATCGCACAAAAAGTTTGTCGTCTGCGCTGCGCCTAATCCAGCGTACTTTTAAAGTACTTTAAGAGTCGAAACTATGACTATTCCACGTTTTTTAGCCATTTCCAAAGAGGTACAACAGTGACAGGTTGCTAGGCTGTCGCCTAAAGTATACATACATCCATACGTACATAAATTAGCCCGAAACATGTCGAGCTAATCTCCCTTATAGACGTAAGTGCACCCGTTTTATTTAATACATGCATACATCACGCCTGTATTCCCAAATGGGATAGGCAGAGCACACGAAACTTTACATAGACAAAACCAAGACCATTTCACGTCCCGTGGCCACTTTTCGCATATTTTTTTAGGTTTTGAGTTGGCAGGTACAGGTTGCTAGACTGTTGCCTAAAATATACCTTAACCTTAGTCGCCTCTTACGACATCCACGGAAGAAATGGAGAGGTGTTATTCTAAACCCGACACCACAATGACAATGTTTTATTTAGAAAAATTGGCTTAATATGTTTATTAATTTAATTATTAATTACTGTAATTTTCTTACACATTTATAACCAATCAAACCGTTTCGCAACACCACGCACCTGCATGCAAAAATTTGCATCATTCACATACAGGGTGATGTTTATATAACACGCAACATTTTATACGATTTAATGACACATTACCCAATGATGTTGACAAATTATTACATAGCGCAAGCTTGCCTACTCGGCCGATTGCTATTGGGTAATGTAATAACCAGGGACTAGAAAACTGATCTAGATATACACGGAAATGTTATAAATAATAAACCTAAATACGTTACGTTTAGTTATAAAATACTAGCTTTTGCCCGCGGCTCCGCTCGCGTTAACTTATATACCAATTTTTAGCTTTCTACATTGAAAACTTCCACTCCTCGCTTTAGAGAAACGGGGGGTTTTGAAAAGACAAAATGTAGCCTATGTCACCCTCCATGCCCTAAACTATCTCTACCTAAAAAATCACGTCAATTCATCGCTCCGTTTAGCCGTGAAAGACGGACAAACAAACAAACACACTTTCACATTTATATGTTGGTACGGATGTACTGTAATTATTTTACACCAATCACGTTTTATAATTATGCTTTTCCCGTGTGGTGTCGGGTTTACAACATCTCTTAGAAGTAAGACTATAAAAGTTTTGTTTAGGTATGATTTAAGCGACAGACTAATATCCTGTCACTAAAATACTAACTTAAAACCTAAAAAATTGCTAGATGTGAATGCGAAGTGAAATAGTTATGGCTTTAAATCGGTAACAATTCTCATGCTCTGCCTACCCCTATTGGGAATACAAGTCTGATGTATGTGTATGTATGTATTTTGTTCTGCTACATAGATAATTGACACTCTGAATTAGTTATTTTTACAAAAGGTGCATGTAAAATAGTTTGTAAAAAATAATTCATGTTATTTACAATATTCATAAATAGCACGACAATTTCGTTGTCTTTTTCTAGGAGGTAAGTTTAGTTATAGTTAGTCGAATGAAGTAAAACAGATAGGTACAATCGAACCAACTTATTCCTGACCCATCGCAGAACGTTGTCACAATAAAATATCATAAACATTTCTTTTGTCACTATGACGTTCACTGTGAATAGGTTCTATGGTGGATGAGGAATCAATTGGTTCGAGGGTATTTAAATATAAATTTGCCATAAGTATAAACTGGGATCGATTTCAAAATTACGAGGAAAAACATAATCATTGAACCGTAACTTTAGCGGCAAAAAATAAATAAACTAAGATCATTCAGCATTCTTAAACCCAGTACCGCTGTCAAACGATTTCGAACCGTGCTCCAAAAAACTCAAGTTTCTTATTAAATTCCTTTCATAACTGCAAATAGCTGGAAATACGTAACTGCCGAACAACTGTCTTCGACCTCGATTATGCTTTTTTAGACTTTTTTGCAGCAAGTAAATAACTGGCTGGCTTACTTTGAAATGTAGAGCATCCTTTGTAGTCCATTTTCGTAAAAAATATTTTTCTTTCCGTGCCAGAGTGAGATGTGTCAAACGTTTATTGTTAATAAAAGAAGTATGCAATTTGGTGATTACAACCATTTCGTAATAATAATATTATAAAATGTTAAAGTATGTCTCTTAGTTTACTTAGGTATGCTGTTTTTATCCCGGAAAAACGCACTTCCCGTGGGATAAGGATAATTAAATACCACGCACACGACGTCGCAGGTTACAAGCAGTATTAAAATTAAATCATGAATCAAAACTGCATCTAATAGCTGTATCAGTGGATTGAGTTTAGTAACCACCTAACACACAATTTCACACCCATAATCTTGCTACGTAATGTTACATTTGTAAATCCTTTTAACAAGGATATTATTTATATGTGGTTTTTTTTCTTATATGTATGCACTTTTTACTTCAAATAACATTAAAAAACCCAGTTTCCTTGCAGCCCTTCGCTAGGTTTAAACAAAATCTGATAGGTGACTTAAGATACTGAATAACACTTATAACTTTTTTGATTCTCACATACTTATTATGACACGAGACTTAATCACGTATGATTTTAATTTCCACGACGCTTCAGCCGCGTTACAGCGACCGTGGTCACGAGTAGACCACCAGCAGAGAGGAGTCTACTAGTGACCACAGTCGCTGTAACGCGGCTGAAACGTCAAGTTAACTAAAATCATCCTTTATGAAGTCTCGCATCATAATAAGTATGAAAGATACTGCAGTTTGAATATTTTCATTAGTTTCTTAAATCTAAGTCCATCCCAACGGGCCAATCTAACAGTGTTTCGTTTCAGCTATACCCGAATTTAAATCGCGAGTTATCAGAGTTTAAATAAGATGTTAAGTGATATCGGTGATACCTGAGTTGTGATGTGAACAATCTGTGACCCAAAAATTGGACAAGATGATGAAAATGGCCGCAGTGCTTATGGTAAGTCGATTTTATTTGAAATTTAAGTAGGATCAACATTCGCGTTGTCATACAAATGTCTTCCCTGGCTGGGAGTCGAACCCTGGGTTATCCGACCTTCTTTGAAGTTTGTCCCTGTCTTGTGAGCCCCTTCTTCTAGACTGAGAACATTTTTTTTTCTTTTTTATATTGATAACGCGAATTAAAGTGTGACTTCATCCAGACTGAATTTTATCCTCGCCTGATTAAAGGTAGCCTTAAAGTTATCTCCGCAACCAAACAAGCGTAAATTATTCATACAATTCGATAAAAACGACACTTCTGTTAGAAAAGGAAGAGAAACAATGTCAATTGTTAAGTCAAACCTTTAAGTTTATGTGGCAGCTGCCTTAGAACTTTCTCACAGTAAACATCATAATGACTGTCTTGCTATTGATATGTCACTTTTATCGTGAATTAATTCTACAGAATCATAGCATGGTTAAGGTCGAACAACTGTGCAAATCACCACAAAATGTCATACTAAGTACATAATTTTTTTTTCTAATTTTCCCAGAAGAATCGGGCCGTTCAGTATTATTTGTATGATCCTCCCTACAGCAACACTAATTGGAATTATAATGTAATCGCCTCGCCTCGGAACACGTTACTTTGACGGCTAGTTGACGTTGACGATCCGAGTTGATATGTGTGCTGTGAACTTTAGTTGACAAAGTACAGAATTAAGACATAAGAAGGGCTATCAAAACGCTCCGCCTTGAGGCGGAGTATGGCTTGAGTATGGTTGACCATACTTCAATTACTTCATCTATATCAAGTTATCCTGGCTTTCCTCGTTACCAATGGCAATAGGAACTTATACGTAGTATTCACACAGACGCAGGACTAGGAGTTGTTATGCAACTCGTGCGCCGACCCCGGACAGCGACGTGTCTATAGACGTTTAGATTTCAAAATGTAGGGTGTCCGGAAATTGACCGTAAACATTTGAACCAGTGGCCGGGTATAATCGTCTGAAAAACCTGTAAAATATATAATAAAAATTGTAACTATCCACTTTGTGGGAGACAAAAGTTTCATCGCTTTTCAAGTCATCGCGTAGGTAAGGTAAAAGTACCAATGCTCGACGCCTCAACGCCCAATAGATGGCACCCATCTGTCGCCTGTCTTACTATGACATAAGGTCGCAAAAGCCAAACATTGGGTCAGTGTCCAGCACAGGGACGTTTATCTTACGCTCCTCGTTCGACATTGCGATGCTACTTCTGAGAGCCGCAGTAAAAAGTTACTACGCTATGGAGCCACAAAAAAAACAAAAAAACAGCCAACACCGGCAATTTCACTTATAGTACCTGAGATTTAAAAGACACAGTGTACGTTGCTGTCGTTACTCAGGAAACCATGGCAACCAGAGTCATGAAAATAGTTTAGTTACCTACTCCACGGCTACCCTGTGCGCGCGCAGCGGTACCCGGCAGGAAACGCGGCGCACGCGCAGACAAACCAATCCCTTGGACCTCTGTTCCACGCCGCACAGGATACATAAAACGTTATAGTACTTTTAACATAAATCTAGCATGAGATTAATAGTCAAGTAAAACGGACAAATACACGTCTTTTGTCGATATTTGTTCGTGTATAAATATCACGCCTATGTTCCCAAATGGGGTAGGCAGAGCGCACGAGACGTGACTATAAGAATACCATAATAAAATTATGACTACCTATTTCACGCTTCACAGCCACAGGCATAGTTTTAAGTTTAAAAATAGATGGAAGAGGCATAGTGACAGGTAGCCTGTCGCCTAAAACGTACCCAAACCTATTTCCTTAGTCGCCTTACGACATCCACGGAAGAAATGGAGAAATTTTATTCTGTTTTTTATACCACATGGAATTATTTTTTAGGTTTTAAGGTTGCCTGTCGCCTAAAATATACCTCTAACAATCAACATATATTTTTTTTGTACAAAATTAAGTCTCATTCAAATAAACTATCCTATTTTAAATATCTAAGCTGCTTTCGCTTGTCCTTTCCTTTTAAAACATCCTGTATTTTTAATCACTGGATAAACCAGGTCCCCGTATGATAAAGATGTAGTAAATGTACTTGTGTACGTGTATTAACGTCTTATCCTAGAGTTATTTCAGGAAATCCGGATTAGCCAGATTACCGGTACTACACACAAATACCGGTATTAGAAGCGATTTATAACATAGCTACCGTGAGACTCACTAGTGACATTAAGATTACGACTGTTCGGCGGTGGGTATCAAATATTCTATACTTTGTAAATAAATTACAAATCAGACTAATATTAGATCTTAATTGGTGTGTTACATGAAGATTTCCATAAATTTTGCGTTTCCCATACTAAATGTTCTTTCACTTATTTAGCAACCAAAAGTGCTAGCGTTATAAAACTTAGGTCCGTGTTTAAAAGACAGTTATAGACTAAGTATGAGAATCAATTTTAATAAAACAAATTAAGGTAAGTACCAGCTAGTATAAAACCTCAAAATAAGTTAAAATAGCTACGACAAATGGAATCCGTACTAATATATAAATGTGAAAGTTTGTTTGTTTGTTTGTTTGTCCGTCTTTTATGGCCAATCGGAGCGATGAATTGACGTGATTTTTTTAGATAGAGATAGTTTAGTTAGGGCATGGAGAGTGACATAGGCTACTTTTTGTCTCTTCAAATCCACCATTTCCCTAAAGTGAGGGGTGGAAGTTTGTGGAGAATTCCGCAATTTTCAATGTAGAAAGCTATAAATTGGTATGTGTGCTATCTCTTCTGTGCTACCCCGAATTTAACGCGAGCGGAGCCGCGGGCAAGAGCTAGTAGACTTATAGTTTCGTGTTTTGCCTTCCCCATTTAGAAACACAGGCGTGATTGTATGTATGTAAGTCTATAATGACCCAGCTAAAAAAGAAAAGGCCCATTTCACGAGTCTTAAACAAACCGACGCTTTCTTCTAACCGCGACTTTCAAACCGCGAAACATAACCCCGCCGTAATCGGTTAAGCAATTCGGAACCTACTCACGCGCACTGTCAATACGTTTATGGTTTTATTTGCCGTGGGTTTGAACTCTGATGACCCCTGCCTTCGGTCAAAAAGCTAGTTACGAGTACAATACGCCTGTATTCCCAGAAAGGGATAGGTAAAGCGCAATATAATAATAATTTTTATTCATTAAACAAAAGTTTACAAAATATACCAACTTATGGACTAAAACATGAAAAAAAAAGGGAACAAGTTACGTATACCTGAGCTAGGAAAAAATCCTGTGTCTCAGGTATTAAATAAAGACAAATTATAAAATTAAAACAGGTCTTAAATATTTTATCACCTACAAAACAGGCAAAAACCATCTTATCACTACCATTTATAACATTAAGTCTATGTTTAAGTGTAACATTAAGTGTATGCAAGAAATGTTACAGAGACATAAGGATGACTATTTCAATTTTGGCACTATTTTCCGTTTGGATGTCTCTTTAATTCTTCCGAGGATGTCGTAAGAGGCAGCCAAGGAAAAAGGTTGAGGTATCTTCTAAAGCTTAAGACCTGCCTCTAGCCTAAAACCGAAATATGCTAGTAGTGGCTACACTAACTAGTTATAAAATAATCATGGTTATGTTTATACATCTTTCTCCCGATCCATTTCATTCATTCTGTTCTCATACATTGAATCATCTCATTCGATCACAGTCATTCATCCCTTCTTCCGTAAGTACCCTTATCCACCCTACGTTTTGCTCATCTCTCCATTTCTGCCGTGGATGTCGTAAGAGGCGACTAAGCAAATAGGTTTACGTATGTTCTAGGCGACAGGCTAGCAACCTGTCACTATTATACCTCTTCCATCTTTGCAAACCTAAAACTATGCTAGAACCTAGAACCTAGAAGGGGCTGCGAAGCGTGATGTTTTGATCTATGTCACGTTTCTTATGCTCGGCCTACCCCGTTTGGGAACAGCGTGATTGTATGTATGTATACATCCTACGTTTTACTCAACAGATTCGGCAGGACGTGACGTCACGTCGCGGCTGACCCAAATTTTTTGTACCGTTCGCCGGAACATGTCCGCTGTAATGCTCGCTATTAATGTGAGAAGATTATTGGGATAGATTAAGTTAATGTTTGAGTACATACCACTGGAGACGCTACTTATTTACATATTTGAGAAGTACAGTCTAGAAACCGGGATTGTTGAGCCACTTGCCACTGTTCGCAATTTAGACGTGTAATCAATGACCGATGTCACCGACTAGATGTCAGCTATTGGATTAGTATTACACGACCAAGTTACAAACATAGGTAAGTGGCTCAACAATCCCTGTTCGTGATGGTACATAAGATACTATGTGTTTGACAACTTTCATACGTCCGTTCTGACAGAGGAATGTGATTTTAAAAACACACTAACTGTTCCGCGACTCCGTTCGCGCGGAATAGTGACTTTTTTCAGATCTGTTAAAGAGGAATAATTCTTTCATACATAATTTGTAACTTGAACAGATTCCGCAACACACGGAACGATAGCTCTCAAAGATGAATAATTTCCCCCGTTTTTTTCGCATTTTCCAATTTTTCTTCGCTCTTGTAAGTCGCATAAATATTAAATAGCTCAAAAGCTTTCCTCGATAAATGGTCTATGTCTTTACAACCCAAAAATATTTTTTCAGTTTGAACTAGTAGTTCCTGAAATGAGCGCGTTCATACAAACAAACTAACAAACAAACGCTTCCGCTTTATCTGTGTGGTGTCGGGATAGAAAAACACTTCTCCATTTCTTCCGTGGACGTCGTAAGAGGCGACTAAAGAAATATGTTTTGGTATGCTTTAGGCGACTGGCTAGCAACCTGTCACAATTATACCTACCTCTTTCGTTGTCAAACCGTGTTGTTGAAGTGGCTGCTAAGCGTGAAATAGTCATGTCACGTTTCGTGTGCTCTGCCTACGCCATTTGGGAACATAGGCGTGATTGTATTAATGTACAGTCGCTAGTAATATTTAAATCTCTCATTCGGGTGGTGTCACCGAATGTTTTGACTTCTCTCGATGGTTCAATACTTCAAGTATGTTACGGATTTAATACGAGCTAGTGTTAGGGTAGGGTCTAATTGATTTAACGGTTGATGAGTTGGAGTTATTTTAACGGTCCGAAGATTAACGAACTGGTTGGACAAGGTTCATAGGAAATTGTACTTTCGATTCGACTGATTTTACACAGTCTTATTTAACTTGCTATGTTTATTTGCTTCCATATTTAAATTTTTTTGATAGCTTGTAATGTTCCACTGTCAAAAAAAGCCGTGATAGCCCAGCGGTTCGAACTGTGGCCTCTCAAGCAGAGGTTCGCACCTCTGAATTTTTCGGAATTTATGTGCGATATCAAATTTGACATTTATCACGAGCTATTCGGTGAAGGAAAACATCGTGAGGAAACCTACATACAGCGACGAAGTAATTCAACGTTGTGTGTGAAGTTCCCAATCCGCACTGGGCCCGCGTGGGAACTATCGCCCAAGCCCTATCATACTGAGAAGAGGCCTGTGCCCTGCAGTGGGACGTATATAGGCTGATGATGATGAGTGTTCCACTTTTGGGCAAAAGCCTCTCCTTTTTTCTTTCCACTCGTCTCTGTTTTGAGACAAATCCCGCCAGTTAGGTCTGAAACGCTCCAAATCGTCCCGCCATCTCCTCTTTGGTCTGCCTCTGCTCCGGTGCCCGTCGCATGGGACCCAATCAGAGACAATTTTGTCCCAACAGTCCGGATGCATGCGGCAGACGATTTAATTTTCATAATTTACACCAAACATTTAGTCTACAACGGTAACGATTTCCACACATGGCCTTTGGATACATACACACACACATCATGCTGTATTCCCAAATGGGGTAGGCAGAACACACGAAACGCTACATAGACATAACCATGACAACTTCACGTCTCGTAGACACTTCTAGCATAGTCTTATAAGGTTTTAAGTGTTTAGTTGCAAGCCTGTCGCCTTGTTGACGACATCTAATGAAGAATCGGGGAAGTGTAACTCTAAAACCGACACACACGGTAATATACTAAATATCACCTTTGGAATCCTGAGAAATGTTCAAATTTTGACCGTTAAATGTTTAATCTTAGACTAAAAGGAGTATTGAACAAATTCTACGAATGTTCTAGAAGAATTACCATTTAATTTGACGTACCTACTCGTTAGCGTATTATGTGCCAATCAACTTCATTTGTTTGACATGTTTAGTTCTAATGTTTTCAAAATAGAGGCGGTTACTAACGCCTCAAACATCATATATTATTTATAATTTTAACACTTATAATAAGTAACATCATATTTGAAGCAAAACAACTTTTGCCTCCTTTCTAGCTAACAGTGTAGCAAAATTCGTAGGTATGATACTTGTCCTGTGTTTCATCGAGTTATAAACAACTCCTTTCTATTTCTTCCGTGGGTGTGGTCAGACTAAGGAAATAGGTTAAGGTAGGTTTTAGGCGACAAGCTAGCAACCTGTCACTATTACACCTGCCAACTAAAAACCTAAAAAATATGCTAGTGTGGCCACAAAACGTGAGATAGTCGCGCTTTTGATTGTAAAGCGTTTCGTGTCCACTGCCTTTCCTATTTGGGAATACAGGCGTGATGTATGTTTGTTACAATCCATAAACAAAGCACGATTTATAGTTATTCTACATACACATACATAGTATTCTCACGCCTGTATTCCCAAGAGGAGTAGGCAGAGCACATGAATTCAAAAATCCAGTGCCACGTTTACCAATTCCAGGGTAACCAGATGGTTAAACGTGATATTGCAGTGACAGGTTGCTAGCCCATCGCCCACAATACAGTAACCCTTTCCCAGTCGACTCTTACGACACCCACGGGAAGAAAGGGGAGATGCTATTCTAACCCGGCACCACACGGGATTTATAGTTATCTTAACATTGAATATCCATTTTATCACCAAATCCCATAAAACCATCAGCGGTGTCTACCATTTTTCTGAGAGGAAAACTTATAAATCAAATTCTAATCAGTATTAATATATTTAAAGCAAACTAGTCTGTTACGAAGCAGGGCAGTTACCGAATGGACCGGTTCCACAAACTGTAGCAGTGGGACAGACCACAGACGTGCCAGGGCGGTAGACAACGCGTATACAGGGTGGCCCATCTAAAACGGTCAGTATGGGGAAGTCAGAAACTAAACGAGATACGAAGATCTCTTCTTAGGAACCATGACATCGATTTTAATAAAAAGAAAAACTGCATTCATACATTTAAAAAAAAAATGTGTACTCAGTCCGGGAATCGAACCCGGTTGTTTTGAAAAAAAATTTTTTTTTTATTTCTATTTAGATTTCGATTGTGTAGGTCTTTAGCAGTAAATATGTGCAAGAAACAGTCATGATATCTAAAATGAATAAAATGCATTGTTTTCACATGCTTTAATTTATTTTAGTAGTTGTTCAGAGTGATCACAGTTACAAACGTAGTAGGTATTGAGAAAGGCGGTGGTCACTTCGAACACCTACTAAAATAAATCAAAGCATGTAAAAACAATGCATTTTATTAATTTTACAAATCACACACACACACACACATATTTACTGCTTAAGACCAACACAATCGATATCTAAATAGAAATAGTACTTTTATTTTCAAAACAACCGGGTTCGATTCCCGGACTGAGTACACATTTTTTTTTTAATGTATGAATGCAGTTTTTCTTTTTATTAAAATCGATGTCATGGTTCCTAAAAAGAGATCTTCGTATCTCGTATAGTTTCGGACTTCCCCATACTGACCGTTTTAGATGGGCCACCCTGTATACCTACATACAATCACGCCTATGTTTCCAAACGGGGTAGGCAGAGCACACAAAACGTAGACAAAAGATAACTATTTCACATTTTGTGGGCACTTCTAGTATAATATTTTTTTAGGTTTGGTGTCCCGTGTGGTGTCGGGTTTAGAATAACACCTCTCCATTTCTTCCATGGATGTCGTAAGATGCGGCTAAGGACGTAGCGTAGGTTAAGGTTTATTTTAGGCGACAGGCTCTGTCTCTATTGTACCTGCCATCACAAAACCTAAAAAATATTACCTATGCTAGAAGTGACAACGCAGGTGACATTTAATAATTGAAATCTACAATTTGGAAGGAGAAATGTCCATATAGTTTGTGAATGTCGTTAAAGGTGACTAAGGAAATAGGTTAAGGTGTATTTTAGGCGAAGTTAGCAACCTGTCACTATTATATCTCTAAAATGGTGTTCCTGTGTGGTGTCGGGGTAGAATAACACTTCTCCATTTCTTCCGTGGATCGATAGAGGCGACTAAGGAAATAGGTTGAGGTATGTTTTAGGCGGAGCTAGTAACCTATCACTATTAAAGCTCTTTCAACTGCTGTTAAACCTGAAATTATGCTGAAAAGGTTGCAATACGTGAAAGTCGTGGTTTTACCTGTGTAGCGATTGGTGTGCTCTGTCTACCCTGTTTAGAAACGTAGGCGTGATTGTGTGTATGTACAGTCAAGGAAATTGATACCTGTGCCACTTTGAACCTTTTCATAACGAGTTTCATATTGCTTTGTTTAGTAGATAGAATGGTATGCCGCAGTGACATTTCTTGTAAAGAGGTACAATGTGGCACAGATATCAAATTCTTTAACTGTATGTATGTATCAAGTAAGCATAAGTACCTACGTGTGCTCAGTCTATCGCAACCGGTATCTGTGGCAGAATTAGAACCTCTGAAAATTAGTTTCGTTCGCAATGGCTTCTCGATTGTTCGATTGGCTGCTTGTTTTAATTAGATTAGTAACGCGATTTGGATTACTTTTGCAAATGGACGAAACTGTAGATTTACCTACTCGCGGCCGCACGTTCATGGTAGTAATAATAAATAATATAGTGGTCGGCAAACAAACTATCTAGATTTTAGGTTGTGGAGGGAAATCTGCACATCGCTTTTACCCAGATTTTAGGCGGTGGGGCTAAGTTCGCGAATCACTTTTATCCCACAACATAAAATTTGGCCTAGTTATTTGCCGAACATTATACCTACTGACTAGCTAATCCGTCTCCGTGGAATTAACTGAGTGGTGTCAGGTTCAGAATAACTCTATTTCTTCCGTGGATATCGTGCGTGACAACTAAGGATTATGAATTAATTATTTGAATCTGACTTGAAAATTAAATGTACCTAATGTAATTTTGAAAAGGAAATCAATGATTATATTTATTTGTCTATCAGGATTTCATTATTGTTTAGTAGATGATTAAGATTGTCATTACAATATGTGTACCTAAATAAGGTGAAATCATTTTAGACGAATGTGCTATTGAAACATACTAAAGGATAGCATTTTTTCTCATTCATACATAAGCCTCGCGTTCCATTCACGCTTCAACTCGCACAGTAATAGTATTAATCGCACACATTATAGCATTCTTCTGGATTTCACGCAAATTTGATATTTCATAACCTTCTACAATTACCAACTTAAAACTGCTGTTGACTAAACATTTTCACTTCGAAATTACGAACAGCGCTAACTTTACCAAGCGCATTTAAATACCACGTTAGTTTTGCTAGCAGTTTTATAAAATCCATTAGAATTGGTGTCTTAGCGTATTGTGATAGAGTCTATGGGTTAGTTTTTCAGGTGTAAAGTTACCATGGTTTAGCGAGAAGATTGTCCGAAATCACGCGAAGTGCGCCACCGAATAGAAAACGTATTACGCAATTTTTAACAATTTGAGTTAAATGCAATCGACTTGTTATTGGTTAATGGCTATCGTTTAAACTAGGGCTCTATTATGTTGGTTTCAAGGTGAGGTAAATTGAATTGTTATAATAATTATTCTACTGACATAATATTACATACATAACATATGCATACATACTTACCCGTGTGGTACCGGGTTAGAATAGCACCTCCCCCTTTCTTCCCGTGGGTGTCGTGAGAGGTCGACTCTGGGAAAGGGTTAAGTGTATTGTGGGCGATGGGCTAGCAACCTGTCACTGCAATCACGTCTAACCATCTGATTACCCTGAAATTGCTAAACGTGGCACTGGATTTTTTGAATTCATGTGCTCCGCCTACCCCTCTTGGGAATGCAGGCGTGAGAATATGTATGTGCATATACCTACTTACATCATGTCTGTTTTCCGAAATGGGATAGGATGAGTATATAAAACGCTACACTGACAAATCCATGTCTATTTTACGAATAGTAACTAATTTTTATTTATCTATGCTTGGGAAGAAAAACAGCAAAAACTAGACAGTACTTATACTCCGTTTAGTTTAAAATTAGTCTTGAAACAGACAGAATTTGATCTTTTCTCAGTAATTCAAAGGTAAAACTGGAAATAATTATTGCAATAACACTTATTACAGTTTGTTACAATGTTCTCAATACAAACGGTATCACCATTTGCGGTGACGCCTTGGGTTTACTTAAAATTGAGTGTGGATTTGACCGTTATAAATCGAATGTTATATGAAATGGAGTATAGTATAGTAAGAAAGTTTATCTGATCATTAATGTATTAGCATTCTATGTAATTTTAGCGTATCATTTTCATAGTTCACTTTGTTCACTATAAGTTAGTGTTGTATTTACCAATTTTATTGTTTTTCTGATATGAAAGACATCAACGCAATCATCAAACCTGTATCAAGAACTTCGTTGTTCTTTTGAGTGAGATTCAAAGTAATTAAGAAAACAAAGTGGAAAAGCCTTTTCGGTCCCTACTGTCGAAAAAAAACACGTGTTTAATAGTTTTTTGGTAATCTATGTGATACGCTAAAATCGCTAAATAGATTTTTGAAACCATCGATGGATTCGTTATTGGGACGTACCGTAAGTAAATATTACCAATCGGACGCCTGAGCTGGTATTTCGCAATGCCCAGCCCTTGCCCAAGCGTTGAAAGTTTTCTGTTTTCGCGCTAATTGTCTATGCGCGGCTCTATGCCCATTTCACCAGACACTTTCACTCGGTTTGTGCTCTGGCAAATACTCTATATCACTTTATATCACTAGACAATTTTTACACCAATCACCTAGTCCCAAAGTAGGCAATTTAATGCCTGTGTTATGGGTACTAGACAACGGATAAACTTACTTATATACAGATAAACATCCAAGACTCGAAAGCAAACATTCGTATTCATCATACAAACATCTGCCCCGACCGGGGATCGAACCCGGGACCTTAAGCTTCACAGTCAGGTTCTCTAACCGCTGGGCTATCCGGCCGTCCATGGTCCGGTCTTTGGGTAAGGTAAACGTCCCTGTGCTCGACACTGACCCAATACTTGGCACTTGCAACCTTATGTCATAGTAAGACAGGTGACAGATGATTGAGTTGTCGAGCATTGGTACTTTTACCATAGTTCTCATTTTCCGACCTATCCTACCTATATTTATAAAAAAAATTTGGTGGGATAGGTTAGAAAATGGGAACTACCCCGGTCTTCTTCAGAAACTGAACCATTTTTAACCCCCGCAGAAAGAGGGGTGTTATAGACGTCATGTTCGTTAGTTTGTCTGTTTGTGACATTGTTACTAAAGGGGATAGGCAGAGCACACGAGACTATTTTACGTTATGTAGCCAACAACACTTTTCAGGTTTTAAATGACATAAAAAACTTATTTCAATAAGTTGCTAGCTTGTCGCCTAAAACATACCTCAACCTATTCAAAGAAAATAATTGTTCTGTGTGGTGTCGGGATATAATAACACTTCTCCATTTCTTCTGTGGTATCCTAAGAGGCGACCAAGGAAATAGGTTTAGGTATGCTTTAGGCGACAGGCTAGCAACCTGTCACTATTATTTTACCTCTTCCATCTGTTTTCAAACATAAAGTAAGCTATAAGCGGCTGCGAAGCGTAAAATATTCATAATCTTGGATTTGTCTGTCACGTTTCGTGTGCACTACCTACCCCATTTGGGAACATAGGCGTGTTATTCTAAACCCGACACCAATCATATACTTTACCAACCTCATTTGGGAATACGGGCCTACCGTTTATGTGTGTATGTAGGTAATGTATGTATGTATGAACGCCTTAAAATGCATTCCGTTACTAATTCGGGTATGAAACTGTTATTCGGCAGCGCTGATTGTCGGAACGGGTTTTGCAATATTTTGTACGATACGATGAGTCAAGCGGCACTCTGTACGAATTAAAAGCGGTTTAAACGCCTCTCTGTTTCTTCCGTGGATGTCGTAAGAGGTGACTAAGGAAATAAGTTAAGGTTGATATGCTTTAGGGCCTTAAGTTTAGGCGACAGGCTAGCAACGTGTCCCTGTTATACTCGTACCTTTTTCATCAATGTTTCAACCGAACAATGCTAGTGGCTGAGAAGCGTGAGAGTCATGGTTTTGACTATGTAACATTTTTTACACTCTACCTATCCCATTTGAAAATACAGGCGTATACCTACATACATACAATCATCGCTTCCGTTCCCAAATGAGGTAGGCAGAGGACTTGAAACGCGACACAGACAAAACCACAAATATTTCCGGCTTCGTGACATAATTTTAGGTTTGAAAACGGATGAAAGAGGTGATAGTGACAGTAGGTTTAGCTCTAGTCATCTTGCGCCCGTGATCTACCTACGTGTCATTTTCTGCTGGCTTACCACAGCAAGGCGCGAGTAGAAATACGCGCGAGATAGTCTATATCCGTCACTGTCTAATTAGAGGCGTCAGAAAATGACGGGTAGACTATCCCGCGCGCGACGCGACTGGAGCTTGCTGTGCTAAGCTTACCGACGTCTCGAGTTAGACAGTGACAGGTATAGTCTATCTCATGCGTATCTCTATTCGCGCCTTGCTATGCTAAGGCCGGCCACATACATTCGGAAAAATTCCGTTTCGGAATCTCGAATCGGAAAATCGAACGCAGTCAATCCATACTAATATTATAAATGGGAAAGTGTGTTTATTTGTTTGTTTGTTTGTCCGTCATTCACGGCTAAACGGGGCGACGGATTGACGTGATTTTTTGGGTGGAGATAGGCTACTTTTGTCTCTTCATAACTCCCCATTTTCCTAAAAAACTTTTTAACGCGAGCGTAGCCGCGGGCAAAAGCTAGTCCATAATAAGCCTATGGACGGAAAATTTCCGTCTGTATGTGGCTGGTCCGTAGATGTCGTATTGATTTAATGCGTTCGGACAGTCAGATTCGAGATTCCAAAACGGAATTCCGTATGTATGTGGACGGCCTAAGCCGGCTGGTTGGTAGCCTGTCGCCTAAAGCATGTAAGTATGCTTTGTATGATGTGATCGCGCACTGCAAAGGAAAGTGATTCGGCGGGCTATCAAAGTGTACCGTAGCGCTGCGCCGGCGCCGCTAACTGTATCGTGCGCGGGAGTCGCGTTACGTCACGACCGCGGCGACCTCTGTGACCTCTGTGTTATGAGTTTACAGTGATCGCCTTTGCTACATACATACATACGTATGTCATGCATGTATTCCAATGGGGTATGCATACATACATACATACATATTCTCACACCTATATTCCCAAGAGGGGTAGGCAGAGCACATGAATTCAAAAATCTAGTGTCTCCGTTAGCAATTTCAGGGTAACCAGATAGTTTAACGTGATATTGTAGTGACAGGTTGCTAGCCCATCGCCCACAAATCCCACAATACACTAACCCTTTCCCAGAGTTGACTCTCACGACACCCACGGGAAGAAAGGGGGAGGTGCTATTCTAACCCGGCACCACACGGGGGATAAGTGTTATATTAAACCCTAAAGCTGCATGCGTTCGAATCTAGTTTAAAGCGCGTATGCGCGTCATTTGCGCGTTCTTAATTCACCATATGAATCTTTAACCTCTTGTCTTATCTTACTAATATTATATACGTGAAAGTTTGTGAGTATGGATGGATGGATGTATGGATGGATGGATGTTTGTTACTCCTTCACGCAAAAACTACTGAATGGATTATAATGAAACTTTCCAGTAATGTAGCTTATACATCAGAATAGCACATAGGCTACAATTTATAAAGATTTTGTTTGAATTTTCCAAAATATGACGATAAGTGTCGAGAAAGTAGGAAAATCTACTATCTGCTGGCTATTCTGGCGGGCGCTTCCTACTAATAATTCCGAAATCTCTTCTTTGTTAGCCCGAATTTAACGCGTGCGAAGCCGCGGGCAAAAGCTAGTACAGAATAATCTTCTAAAATCTAAAAGATAGTCCCTGATTTTGTATTTAAGTGCTCTAAGCCGCAAATGTGAAGATTAAGATATAAAAACAATAGGTTTAGCAACAATCGACGCTATAGCGTTATTTGTTCCGTCATTTCCTATTGCACATATCCGTTAGATTCGATATCAGGGTATCTTAATGTAGATATAAGTATGCTTCAAAGTAGTATGCCCATCCTGCCATACTCAGTTACCGCTCTAAAGCGACATATCTTAAAAGATAATTGCAATAATAATAATTGCGTGGATTAAGTTTTAATTTAAGTAGTTTTAAATGTGATACAAAATTAGTATTTCTTACTCAGCTAATGAACTAACACAATTGTTTTTATTAGTCTTGTTAAATTTGAGGTATTTGTATGGACACATGGAGGTCGCGATTGCATTTCACCTTAGTATGAATGTACTATATTTAATCGGGCTAATACCAATTTGAACTGATATATTGTATAGCATTAACTGAGAATTAAACACACATTTTGTATCACCAATTTGATTTCACACTGTTTTTGTAAGTAGATAATAACGACTAGTATAGAAAATTATGCTTAGTTGATGGATGAAAGAGAATTGACTAAATAGATTGAGAGGAGTGTGGATGGATGTGTCGGGAGGGGAAGGCATAGACATACGTAACCAAATTGGGGACGGTTTGGAGCAAGTTCAGGTCAAGAATACCCACAACCAATGAGCATGTGAAGAGAGTAATGAATGTTGATTAAGCAAAATATACGTCAGAGTGGAACAAAGTGGTCTTCGCTTACCCTTGTGGGAAAGAGGCGTCAGGTATGTTTGTAAGTTTTCAATTGAGTTATTAATTTTTAGTGTCTACTGTTGTGCTGGGCTTATAATTATGTTGCGTGTCAATGAGTAAATATAAAGAAATAAACTCGCTACGTTTCTTAACCGACCAATAAAGTTTTAGCTGAGTTATGACTTGAGTTAGGTTTAAATTTAAACGTCACGCGCTGCTTACCAAGCGCAGCGATTAATGCTAGATTCATATATCATTTAATGTTTGAATTGTAGTTTCGACTGTTAACTTTAAATCAAAGTCAAGGCTAGGGGAATTAACCTTCTAGATTAAGGTTAGGATTAAAAATAAACTAGAATATACATACATTAGCACTGACCCGTGTGGCGTCGGATATAAAGTCAACTCTTCATTTTTGCCTGTGTCGTAAGAGGCGGAAGAAATTAGCCACCTGTTACTATTATAGTTATACTTCTGTTGTATATGCTTGCTTGTCATATAGAACAACGCGCGTAGTTCAACACCGTTGACAAGGCATCGCGCGTCCTTGAATATGACAAGAAAGGCGTTGATAAACAAATGCGCGTTGTTCAGTATGACAAGAAAGGCGTTGATAAATAAATGCGCGTTGTTCAGTATGACATGCAAGGCGTTGACAAGATGACGCGCGTTGTTCAGTATGAGTTCCAAGGCGTTGAAAATACAACGCAAATTGTTCAGTTTGACAAACAAGACAACGCCGAAAGAAGTTAAAATATGTCCGGGTTTAAATATTGAAACCGATTCTAAACAACGTAAACATAGTTTACTTTACGGACAGATCGAAAATCGGTCAAAATCGTAACCAATGGAGAACAACTCATTCACAGCACGAGCATTGAGGAAGTACAATTGCCTTACAAAGCCTCAAACTATCCCACATAGCTCTTAACATCTTTATTATACGGTTTAAATTCCTCTAAATCCATAGATACGTTGCCAGTATCACAACTAAGTCATCAAAGTTATCAAATGCGTTCGCAAACGGCGCTATGGCGTTTGGATTTGGTTCAAAATTGTGTGGAATTTAATGGCCAAGCTTTGTTACGTAATCGTGTCGCAATCGTGTCGGATCGATGGTCCGTGACGGATAGATCACCGCGTGACCTCGGATCGGATATCTGTAGAGATGCTACTCTATCGAAGTACCATCGCGAACAGGGATTGTTGAGCCACTTACCTATGTTTGTAACTTGGTCGTGTAATACTAATCCAATAGCTGACATCTAGTCGGTGACATCGGTCATTGATTACACGTCTAAATTGCGAACAGTGGCAAGCGGCTCAACAGTCCCGGTTCGTGATTGTACTTACTTAGTTATAAATTTCTACAAGTGTTTAATCAATAATCAGGAAGGTTTATGAACAAGTGTCTTTTTTTTATCGATAAAGACATAGATGAACATACATACATCACGCTTATGTTCCCAAAAAGGTTCACGAAAAAATGTTACAGTCAAAACCATGACTATTCCGTTTTCGGTTTACAGTAATACATTATCAACCTTTTGGTATCTGATTTAGAATAACACCTCTTCATTTCTTCCGTAGAAATTAAGTAAGTTAAGGTATATTGTCCCCGCAAGGTGGACCGATGACTTGGTGCATGTCGCGGGAAGCCGCTGGATGTGGGCAGCGCAGGACCGGTCATTGTGGAGATGCTTGGGGGAGGCCTATGTCCAGCAGTGGACGTCTGCCGGCTGATAATGATGATGATGATGATGGAGGTATATTTTAGGCGACAGACTAACAATCTAAAACATACCATAATCCATTTTTTCTGGCATTTGCCATTTTTGCTACCATTTTGCCTCTCACATCATCCACGGAAAATGTGGAGAGATTTTATTCAAAACCCGGCCACAACTCGTGCAATTCGTGTAAATGATGTTTGAGGCGCGGCATTTTCTTTCATATGCAAAGGGCTTACTACCATACACTAAACTAAAACTTATACTGTGAAGCGCAAAGTTTCATTTAGAATGTACCTAAGTATGTCACATTGACCTTTCCATCGTAAATCGTAAGTCATCGTTTTGCATTTGTTCAAAATTGAACTCAGACGTGGAAATTTACAGTTAATTTTAGAATAACACTTGAATGGGTGATAGGACATTGTTACGAGCAAACGTTTGTATGTAAATTCACAGTTCACTGATTTGTAGTATAGTAGTAGAGACTCTTCGTCCGGAACGGGAACAAGTAGTAATTTGAAGTATTGTGATAATAGTGATTCTATTTTGACGTAAAAGTAAATAAATATTGTGTGACAACGTATTTTAGTTGACCTCTAATCCCAAGTACGCAGGGCCTATCGCATGTGTGGTAGAGACGTATAAAATGAATTATAAAACATACAAACATTTTAAAAACCTAACCCAGGGTGCCATCGATAGCGGGGCACAACCCAAGCTACTGACGGTTAGAGCTGCAGACTGAGGAATCTCCTGACGATGCGTGCCGTATCAAAGAGTACCGCCTTTTGCATCAGACCCTTGAGCCAATCGTCTAGCGAGTCTTCTAAGATATTGGTCGAAACTCTTCACCAGATCTTTCGCTGAGACGACTATTGGTATGTACAATGATCATCGCATACACATCTCACACTGCTGCCATCCGTTTTGTAGCTCCCACTCTGTGGTGTTCCTGGCTCACCAGTGTAGATGCATAAGTAAAGTAAATATCCGAAGATAATTAACATTAAGTTAAAGGTAGCTAAGAAACGTCAAAAGAAGTAATAAAGAAAGAAAAATGATTGTTTTAAGTTCTCCAAACATTACGTCTCTTCCTTCTTCATTAATCTTTTACTTAACACGCTACCTCAACCAACCTGCACCAAAAGAGTGCATCCTCAACTTGTTACCGCCAAACACATCATTTTACGATTTCACACACTCAAAGTAAAGCAATAAACCAATTAACTTTAAAAAAAAGATTCGTACGCAATCACAAATGAAGTTGGATTCAGGCTATTGTCTTGTATTAACTCTTTGGCAATGGTATTGTCTATTATTCAAGTAGGTAATTCTCTGTAACACCTTGTAACAAGATTACAAAACATCATTTAAACAAATAAAGGTTAGCGTTGAACAAAACTCGTCTTTTTAAAAATGTTAACTGTCTATTAAGTCGTGAGATTTTTAGTCTTGTCTGAATCCTCAAGCTTTCGAAAGGACTTCTCGTCTTTTTCCCGTCTTCCGGATTAGCAAATTGAAGTGGCTACGGGCCGGCCTCATTGCACGCAGAGCAAATGGCGGATGGGGTCGAATAGTGCTCGAGTGGAGACCACGGACTAGCAAGCGCAGCATAGGACGTCCACCTAATGGACAGACGACCATAGGTCGCTGGAAGACGCTGGAAGCAGGTCGCTTCCAACCGATACATGTGGAAGTCTAAAGGGGAGGCCTATGTTCAGCACTGGACGCCTTATGGTTGAAAAAATGGCTTTCTGCCAAGTTTCTTGCGGCGCATTCTTCTTGACAATGATGGTCTTTCCGAAGCACTGGTAGACTCGAAAATTACGTCTAAAAGTGCATTTAAAAGCCTATTTGTATAAATAAAGTTTAGAATTTTGAATTTTGAGATATTATGCCATATTTTATTATCAAGAACTTAAGAAGAAACGAACATAACAACCGGAAAATTAAATTCAGATTTATAGAATAACCGTTTATTTGTGAGGAAGCTGATAGGAAACGTTTTAAAAAGCGTGAAGATGTTATCGAAGATTTAATAATTACATTAACTTGCAAATTAGTGTGCCGTGAGAGTCTTTGTGCTTTGTGAGTGCGGTTAGATATAACAGTTAGGCTGTTTCGAATTTTTGCTATTGTAACTCTGGTTTCCTAGATAGCACTGAATTCGGGTACTTGCTAGTGTTGAGGTTGTGAGTCGAAAGATTTCATTGTACTCTAGAATTATATATTCTCACGCCTGTTTTCCCAAGAGGGGTAGGCAGAGCATATAAATTTAAAAACCTGTGCCACGTTTAGCAATTTCAGGGTAATCACATGGTTAAACATGATTTTGCAGCGACAGGTTGCTAGCCCATCGCCCACAATACACTAACTCTTTCCCGGAGTCGACTCTTACGACACCCGCGGGAAGAAAACTAACCCAACCTAACCTAACCCGTTACCACACGGGAATACTCTAGAATTAATGGACGACATTAGAATTTGCCTTTTGAATGAAGAGATAAAACGAGAATTCATTGCAATAACACTTATTACTGTTTGTTGTAATGTTCTCAATACAAACGGTATCACCATTTGCGGTGATGTCTTGTTTCTTAAATACGTGTGAGAATTTGACCGTTATAATTTTAATCTCTGTGTCGAGTTTAGAATAAAATCAGATGTTAGATTTCTCTCCATTTCCTTTGGATGTCGTAAAGGCGCCGACTGACTTGTAACATTTCGGTGTAATGTAACATGTTACAACACGAGCATTACAGCAGTCAGT
>BHDV01021743.1:55386-69159 GCA_005406045.1 Adoxophyes honmai
AAGGATGGTACGGCAGTGCTTGCTTTGCGCTCGACTTGGTGGGGGCACTGCCGTGCCCCCCGATACCGACTACACTAGTACTACTAATACTGCTGTGCCAGGCACGTACTTCCATGAAAACACTAGCGTAAAGAATAACACCCCAGTGTTGCCAATTAAACCTTTTCTGACGTCCACCTTGCAATTTGAATGCGGCGGCCATTTTCTCCTCGATTAGTATGTTCGGCCCTGCGCGGACGCATGGCGGTAGAAATGGCGGCTAATGGGCAGTAGAAAGTCTAGAAATTTCACAAATAGGTAATTCTAGATGCTGTTTGATTTAATTTTGATTAATAGTTCTGAGTTCGGGGTTTTAACCGTTTTTTCCGGAGTAAAGTGATGCACGTGATGCAAGTGATGAACTTAATCCCACTAGGTACCATCGCGAACAGGGATTGTTGAGCCACTTACCTATGTTTGTAACTTGATCGTGTTATACTAATCCAATAGATAACATCTGAAAGTCACATCGGTCATTGATTACACGTCTAAATTGCGAACAGTGGCAAGTGGCTCAACAATCCCGGTTCGTGACTGTACTTATAACCTTGTGTTGTAGGTCATCGAAACGTCAAAGATCATATAGGATTCGGGTTCGGGTCCCTTTCTATATGGCAGATAAATAAATAAATATATTATTTACGCGGTTCTCCCATACAGCAATTTGTATCAATTTCAATATAAGTATTTCAGCTCGCCAGGCAACGAAGTGATCCTATGAGAGTAGAAAGGCAAGGAACATACATAACATACATAATACATAAAACATGACGTCCTATTCCCTGCGGGGTAGGCAGACAATAGAGTGCTATTACGAGATCGTAAGAAATAGTAATTTGTTATGAATATAGACTGGATTCTACGCATATTTTGCCCATTTCTTGGCTTATTGGAAGAATGAATTTCCGGTGTATCTGTCACCCGAAAATAACACATTCCGTAAGTTTATAAATTTCCTAAAAAAATTCAGGAAATTTATAAACTTCCGTAAGATTCCAAACGGGAGACAAATTGTATTATTTAACGGCCGCATTTTCGTAAAATAATCAATTTACGTTAGGTTAGGTTAGGTTAGATTATGTTAATTTAGATCAGATTAGCTTTATTTATGTTAGATTAGGTTAGGTTAGGTTAGATTATATTCAATTTTGCAAAATTGTGGGCGTAATAACTATTTTTGTCTCCCGTTTGTAATCTTACGAAAGTTTATAAACTTCCTAGGAAATTTATAAACTTACGGAATGTGTTATTTTCCGGTGACATATCCATTAGGGAATACAGGTGCTATATACATACATATGTATGTAAATCCAATCAAACTTCATAGCTCAATAACTCAAACAAATAGTGCAATAAAACATTGTAACCTTTCGTCTCTTTTTACTTCAATCTCACTGTACTTTTATGTTTAAAACAACTAGAAACTAGAAAGTTCCAGTACTTTCCTCAGTTCCGCGTGAGCTAGTGTTTGCAGCTATAGCCTAGTGTTTGCGAGCAGGAAGCGTAGGTCCGTTAGAACGCCCTAGGCTTGGGTTCGATAGCCGTGTGGTTGTAAATACCTTCGGTTAGAGCACCGAGCCTTGTGGAGGAGACGATGGAGATACGTCGGGAAGATTAAGACAGATGTCTGTATTACCATGGGATAGACAGAGTACAATACATATAGCAGAGATAAATAATTTTAGGTTTTTTTTTAAGACAAACGTTTTCTTTTGGTACCTAAAATTATGCAAAAAGTGGTTACGTTCGGTTCGTGTGCTCTGCCTACCCCATTTGGGAATGCTGTGTGCATGTTAAAATGATTCAGTAGTATGTCGCTTGCTGTTATGCCTTAACCTATTTCCGTTGTCACATACATACATACATATTCTCACGCCTGTATTCCCAAGAGGGGTAATAAGAGCACATGAATTCAAAAATCCAGTGCCACGTTTAGCAATTTCAAGGTAACCAGATGATTAAACGTGATATTGCAGTGACAGGTTGCTAGCCCATTGCCCACAATACACTAATCCTTTCCTAGAGTCGACTCTTACGACACCAACGGGAAGAAAGGGGGAGGCGCTATTCTAAACCAGCACCACACGTTGTCACGCCTTACGATATCTACGGAAAGAATGGACAGGTGATATTGTAAACTCAGTGTTAGAGGCAATGGTCGCAAATCTTTATTATGACGAATGTGAAAAGGAAGGAATAGAGATGCTTATTTTTTTTTTCTTCCGTACTTTTGTTACTCTTCTATGTGCAGTCTAAAATTGGTAAAAGGAGTTTCTAGTACCGTATAGACTTCAAATTGACAGAAAACTATCGCTTTCATCGCAACAGCACACGCTTCGCATTGCATACGAAATGCCAACAGTAGACGTTCCGTCGCGTTGAACGTCAATAAAATTTGCAAATACATTGAGAGTGTGGCAACCCTATTGTTGCACCTTATTTTACGAAGAATTTACCGCTTGACCAATAAATTATGGATAAAAATAGAAAAACTTTATGCACACAAGGTTATTTCTAGTATCAGAGACAAATTGATTATAAAGTTTTTTTTTACACGTACATACAGTCAAAGAATTTGATTACTGTACCACTTTATACCTTTTTACAAGAAATGTCACTGTTACGTACCATACTATCTACAAATCATAGCAATATGAAACTCATTATGAAAAGGTTCACAATTCGCAACCACATCTAGCATAATGTTTAGGTTTTCATTTAAGAGAGAACAGAGACAGGTTACTAGCTTATTGCCTAAAACATACCACATACATACATTATGTCTTCCCGCTAAACATTGTAAGTACTAAGTACCACAACAGCTGTTGTTCTTTGGAATTGGTCCCTCTCCAATTCGTTCCTTCTTCTAAGCCAGTGCTAAATTGGTTTTATTTATAGTATATTCCAGGTCCCGTTAGACCGCTCGGATGAGTTGTTATGGAGATGTGTAATGCGAAGCGTGGCTATTATACATGGCTGTTTTTGTTGTGAGATATTAATTCAATAGAAGTCGTATAATTTATAAATTCTGCTTAATTAATTAGTCGAGACGTCAAAACATAAGAAATGGTGGATGAGGTTTATGTTTTCTTGTTGTAAAACAGGAATTGAGTTGTTGAAAAATTGTGATGTCTATACTTATTGAGATAAATTGAATTGCATTTATACAGAAACACATTCAGTTTTTTTTTATTTGATTTCGATACGACTATTTGCACGGTTGGACAAATCAGCAATTTTTTCGACATTTAAATTTGAAACGAAATTGTTAGCCTGCAACCTGCAACTCTGTCTGCATCTTAGTATTTTTCCGGAATAAAAAGTAGCAAATAGACTAATCCAGAGAGTTTGTTTCCCGAGTAGCAAATTTCATCAAAATTGGTCTCGCCGATTTGATGTAAAGATGTAACAAACATGCTCACATAAACACACTGATGTAATGTGATATAATTTTATAAATGTAGTATGTTTTTACGATAGTCTCAAATACCACAGGACTAGCAAATCGCTTTCTTGTACCATTTTGCATACTCATTTTGCTAGTGCTGCCAATATTACCCATAATTACGTAATCACTATAATCACGAACAAGTGCCTTGACAGCTGCAAGTTTATTTTAAGACAACTGAAAATGAATGACTATCGATCTATTAAGTACCTCTGATGGCACCCTTCGAAATATCAAAGTAATTTAGTTATTAACAAGTTGTGCTGGTTTTTTTTTTGCATTTATTTCTCCATCTTGTAGGTAAACATTCGTTAATTACACGGGCAACATTTTTAAAACTATGTCGTTTCACATTACAAGAAAATAGTAAATGAAAACGCACTCGATGTTTTCCGTTTGACAGATGACGTTTGACGTTTGAGGAAAACGCGGGCTGTCAGATAGAATATGGGATATGAGATTTATGATAATGATAAGTTTTGGTGTTGGGAGTTTTGCGCGGGAAACTGACAGAGTAGGACGCTCTTTGCTTTTCAATTCAATTAATTAACATGTAGTGCCTATTATTGTGTTAGTGTGGTGGAATTAGTGCAATAATGTGTCAATTATCCATGATCATTAAAGGGAATGTGAAAAGTAAAGGGAATCGCCCTCCCGCGATTACGTCTGCTTTGGACTGTTCATCTCGTGCTAAACTCCATTGAGCATTAGAATGCGTACTTTACCACCCTCGCATTCTAATGATTTAGGTTTAGGTTTAGGTTAGGTCTAGGTTAGGTTTAGGTTTAATAATTCTGTATAATATTACTATTGAAGACGAGGCGGTATGGTCCCTGACCTTAGCCTGTCCTAACGGACAAATAACGAAAAAAAAAAAAAAGTTTTGGTGTTGTGATGTTATGTAACCTCTATGAATTATGGCCAGGGGGGTCAATTGCACACTGTAGATCGATAATGCGCGTGGGAACAACTACACAAATTGGAGAAAAGGTACCTACTACCTAATACATTATTGACCAACCGCTTATTATGACGTAATTACCCAACGAAATTTGGTTTACTTATAAAATTATTTGCGAAAAATTCGGATATAATGACTTCGCTTAGGTACATGTCACTTATTATGGCCTATTTTTAACAAATTGGGTCCTATTATAACGACAGACATGATTTTTGACGCCTACGGTAATGATTGTTGATTCCTGACGTTTAGCACGTGGCTAGTTATCGTTTAGAACAGATGCATAAATGTCATGTAATTACTACGTGCAATTTTTATCTTTAGTTAATAAGGCATGTTTTTCTATTGAAATTAGTAGGCATTTATATATTATTTTTTTACATACATACATACATACATATTCTCACGCCTGTATTCCCAGGAGGGGTAGGCAGAGCACATGAATTCAACAATCCAGTGCCACGTTTAGCAAATGCAGGGTAACCAGATGGTCAAACGTGACATTGTGGTGACAGGTTGCTAGCCCATCGCCCACAATACACCAACCCTTTCCCAGAGTCGACTCTTACGACACCCACGGGAAGAAAGGGGGAGGTGCTATTCTAACCCGGCACCACAAGGGTATTTTTTTACATAACGCATAAACGGATTCCACTGTATAGGATTTTTTATTCACCAGAAGCAGCCTTGGTCTAAGGCCCAGCGCAGACGACAGACTATCCGTGACGGACTTTTTAGTCTGTGAAATTAGAACCTATGGAATTATAAGCAGTAACGCACACGACGCGCAGAAAGTCCGGGGCACAATGCATACAATCCACGCAGACTTCCAGCACAAAAATTCTGTCGTCTGCGCTGCCCCTTAGCGTCGGAACAACAGAGTGAGGCGAATTTATCTGAGAACCTTTTTCGGCGAATCAAACGTGGGTGTTATAATTGTATGTCGTTAGATAACAGCACAGAATAGATAATAGTACAAGTAGTAATAGACAGGTTTTTCAAATATGGTTCGAATTCTTTATGGCCATACTAGTAAAGCTTGGAAATTACTTCATATAAAATATGAGTCACGTTCTTACATTTTGGCGAATAAAAGATGAGATCATGATTTGATTATACCTAATTAAAAGTCTTCATAAAGGCAACTATAATATAAATAACGAAAATGGCAATTCATGAATCGGTATTTGGTTGGTACAAGCTTTCACTTGTTAATGTCATACTCTGAAAGCAAGTATGGTATTTCCTACGGAAATTGTTACCATAAACCATAAACGTTTTAGACATATTTTTATATTTAAGTAGAAATAGTTTTGGTAGTTTTTTAGTGTTGCAATTTCCGATTTTGCGAATTTCCGCCGTTTTCATTCTGGCCAGTCTTTACTCGTTCATTGTGATTATGATTAACTATGCACTTATTCATTTTCAAGTTCCATTCTAATGCTTCGCGGAAATGTACATTAAATTAAATGTCTTAGATAAATCTTAGCAAATAACATTACACCTTATTTATTTTATTATATCACTACAATTTTACCTAAAATTGTACTCACGGCGCTGTCGCTAAACGAAACAAGAAATAATGAACGAATTCCAGTTAGTTCCAATTTTGTCCACCAGCAAATTTAAAATTGCGGCGCTTCAATCAATCAAAGATGGAAGCAGCGGCCAGTGCAACTTTTTTAATGATCATTACGCAAGGGAACTTGTCCATACAGCCAGTTTGAAATAATTTAGAGAAAATCGGTTTCTAATTTACAATCGACGATGGAGTACTTCGATTAATTACTTTAAGCATATTTACTTTTACACAAGATCCTTAATCTCAATCACTTAATTAAATTACACACAATTAAATTTTAGCACCGCCTTTAGCGGCGTATCCATATTGACAGCATTAAAATAATATTTTTATGTGTGATAATAAGTTTCACATTACATAATAGCAACTATCAGCACAATTTTAAGGCACCAAGTTACATAAAAGAGATATAATAGTGACAGGTTGCTAACACGTCGCCTAAAATGTACCTGAACGTATTTTCCTTTGTCGCCTCTTACGAAATCCACAAAAGAAAAATATTATTCCAAACCCGACCCGACATAAGGAATTTAATAGCTACTTCCATAACATATTCTTAAACGTTACTAGTTACATACATACATATTCTCACGCCTGTATTCCCAAGAGGGGTAGGCAGAGCACGTGAATTCAAAAATCAAAAACTTTGCTAGTTCTCGCCATAATAACACTAGATTATGGCGGGCTCCTTACCCGGATTTAGCATAAAATGTATGGCAAAAAATCTGTGTCCATAAATTAAAAAAAAAACTTGACATTTCGTGATAAAAGCGGTCCCGTCACGTGTTAACAACAGTGCAATAAAAATGTTAATAGAGCCGATTGGGTAGCCCAATTTGACATTTCGATATTTTATTGTTTTTAGTATCTAAGGGCCGATTTTTCAATCACCAGATAAATTTATCTGCCAGTTAAAAATATTGCTATCCTTTTTTCGCGTCATATAAAAGAAAAGTGACAGCCAACATTTATCGGACAGATAAGTTTTATCTGGTGATTGAAAAATCGGCCCTAACTTGTAGAAACTAGTCCAGATTGTTATACTTGGTATATCAGATTACTTAAGAGGATAGGAGTCGCACCACTTCTCCATACAAACGTAGTCCCCTGTTTTCTCCGTGAATAATGACATTAGAGCAAAAATTTTTTTTTTACATTATGTTTGTATCTGTTGTGGCTATGCCCCTACGATTTGTTTTTATCGATATTCTAAATAAAAAAAAATGAAAATTAATGAAACATTTAGAAAATCGATAAAAGCAAAATCGTAGGGGCATAGCCACAACAGATACAAATTTAATAAAAAAAATTTTTTTTGCTCTAATGTCATTTTCCACGGAGAAAACAGGGGACTACGTTTGTATGGAGAAGTGGCGCGACTCCTATCCTCTTAACTAGATTCAACCCGTGGTTTTATCTGCGAAAGACCAATACTTCTTGTAGACTTAGTGCTATTATGTTAAGCTAAGTATGCCACGCTTTGTGAAAACTGCCTACTCCATTCGAAAACACAGGCGTGATTCTATTTATGTATTCTATGTATCTATAATTCTATATACTGATATTATAAAGCGGAAGAGTTTGTTTGTTTGTTAGAACGCGCTTATCTCTGGAACTACTGGTTCGAATTGAAAAATTCATTTTGTGTTGGATAGACCATTTATCGAGGAACGCTTTAGGCCATATAATATCACGCTGCGACTAATAGGAGCTAAGAAACATTGGAAAATGTGGAAAAAAAACGGGGGAAATTGTCCAAAGTCCCTATTCCACCCGAACGGAGTCGCGGGCACAGCTAGTGTATTATAAAGTCAAACCAAGTCTGCAAAATCGACATCTATCAATACATATATTAATGTAATTAAAATGTAGCTGTCAATAGTAAATTAGAGTTTCAACGATTAGCTAATAGCAATACCATGCCATAAACCAAGATAACTTACCTTACAAAGAAACAAATGAAGTCTTCACAGCGCACGCATTCTGTATTACTGATCTGAAGTGGTTACAAGAAACGCAACAATTTGCAATATAACCTATGAATTATTGATCAAGCTGTCGTTGAGTGTTTTGCGTATCTCCAGCATAAATAAGTATTCATCATCATCATGATCTCAGGCCTCCCCTTGGGACATCCACATGTACCGGTCCGGTTGGAAGCGACCCTTATCCAGCGTCTTTCAGCGACCGCTATAAGGTTTCTCCATCTTGTAGGTGGACGTCCTACGCTTGCTGGTCCGTGGTCTCCACTCAAGCACTTTTCAACCCCATTGGCCATCTGCTCTGCGTTCTGTGGCCTGCCCATAGTCACTTCAACTTCCTAAGTGGGTTACAACGGTTTAGTTTGTCTACGGATCTCCCCATTTCTGATTCCATCACATTGACACCCCGAGCATAGCCCTTTCCATTTCTCGTTGAACGACTTTGAGCTTTGAGATGACGATGATAGTGAAACACCGAAATGTGGTGCCGTACATCACTGGTTACCAAATACCACTATCTTCAATTATTGTTACCAAAAATATAATAAACATAAACTTTACATGTATTTATGTATGCGCAGGACTTAATCACGGTATGTTTTAATTACCTCTCGACGTTTCAGCCGCATTACTGCGACCGTGGTCATGACTCATGGGTTGACTGCAGCAGAGCACGACGTTTGTTTCGCAGCCCGGGTTCTTAGAACTACCCGCACTTGGTTTTCATCAGTAAATGCCCCTCGAACTACCCGTACCTGTTAAGTCAAGCGTATACATAAACATGAGTGAGAATCACGAAAGTTTAAAACGGAAACTTTACGTTTTCAGGCCTTATTGTCCTTGAATCTCCGTTACTTTAGTGAAGATGTACCACTTTCTTGTATGCCTTATTTTTAGTAAATAAAAAACTCAGTAATCAGTTAAGTTATGAAAAAGTCCTACAATTTAACATTTACAATCTTAAGCCATAAGCTTCCGCTTGAGATATTCATTAAAAATGTACTGTTATTACATGCAGATTGTGCAGTGGTGCACTCACTGTGACGGTGCAGTATGCATCATGATGCGATTTAGATTTTCTCCGTAGTTCCGTAATATGTCTGTTCGTGTAATAAATCAGTTGCGAGTCGGTAAAGTGATTTGTGTTACTGAGAGGCTGAAAGCTGAAGTGATCCCAGACATGGTAGCTGTAGTATATGGCAACACAGTGATGCTCTCTCGTCATGGCGTCTTTGCCGCTTGTTGTTGTGTAGTTTAATGTGTTCCAAATAAACCCGTTATTCCTATATCAAGTAAGTTATTTCCTAGATATAACAGTAGCCAAAACACGAAACAGTACAATAGATAAATCCTTGACAATATTTTTAATATGAAATACGTTTGGTTTGAAATTAGATATAAACGGTACAATAGTAATAGTGACAGGTTGCTAGCCTGTCGCTAAAATATACATAAATATACAGCTATACCTAAGGGGGCGTCCATAAATTACGTGAGGTGTTTTTTTTAATTTTCTGACCCTCCCACACCCCTTGGTGAGATGCCGTGAGATTTTATTCAACCCCCTCCCCCACCCCCCAAATCTCACGTGAGATTTTTCAAAATGTTATTGTAAAAAGAAAAAATAAAAATGAAGACGTAACTTAAAAAAAAACATAAATTTTTTTTCGTTCGGATAGATAGTGTCAAATGTAAAGCGCCATCCACATACTTACTTCGCTTTTTAAGACCTTAGGGCCGGTAAAAAGGCTTAGGCATCTGGATTAAATGGACCAAAATAGTAGTTTTTTTTGTTTGAAACAAGAAAAAAATTGCGTGATATTTGCCGTGACCCCTCCTCCCCCCAACGTGAGATTAGATGAGATTTGACTCGACCCCCTCCCCCCCTAAAACACCTCACGTAATTTATGAACGCCCCCTAAGATTCCTATTGCAGGCTATTTGGTTATTGAGTCTAAACCATTTCATTTGTTACATCAAGTTTATACCTATAGTATTCTTTCCTTTTGTACAATAAAGTGTTTACTTACTTACCTACTTAGACGTACAATAGGGTACAGTGGAACGTCGATTATCCGAACGTCGATCATCCGAACGACCGCTTAACCGAACTGCTAGTTCTCGCTCGCTCAGACGCGGCTCTCTCACTCGCTGGCACGCAACCGTCTCCCCCGCTACCACCCGCGTCCACTTATAACGTCCACATATAATTATTCCTACTTTACTTAGTTCTAGACGAGATTTATATTAAATATGTTTCTTATTGGTATATAAACGTATACAGTTCGATTATCCGAATAAACCGGTTTTCCGAACACCCATGTCCAACAATTAGTTCGGATAATCGACGTTCCACTGTATTATGATTTGGGTGAAGATAAAGGGTACTTTGTGTTGTATGTTTTTTATGAGACAGTGGGAAATAAATCGGTCCCGAAGAAGATCTCACGCTTATCAATCATCACAAATATTTGTATTTTCCCTTGGCTGCCGCGGCACGTACGTCCGATGTAGAGATCTGTGTTTTAGGATAGATGATAACTATTACTTTTGGTATTTAATTGTGACGGAAAATATTTTTCAATATTTATTTCCATAATGGGGTAGGCAGGGCACGCGAATAATTACTTACCTAGACAAAACCATGACTATTTCTCGTTTCGCAAGTAATTGTAGCGTCTATGGTTTAAATATAGATGAGAGGGATAAAAATTACAGGCCGTGTGGCCCTTACGACATCCGCGGAAGAAATGGAGGTGTCATGTTTAACCCGGTATCGCGCAGTTTGAGTTAACTTATCATTTTTTTTTTTTTTTAGATATTAGAAAATCACTTCATCGAAATCTGTTCAGCCGTTCAAGAGCTACTATTTCACTGACAGATACAGATACCTACAAATTGGTGGCAAACTTGCAACCCCGCAGTTTTTGAATGAAAGAAAAACATTTATAAACGCAGTTGGACATGTTGGACATTATTGTTGATCTAATATCTAATCTAAAAATTAGTCTTCAATAAGTAAGTAATATCTAACTTAATGTTATGCATGTAATAAAATAATTGAAGTATTCTATGCCAAATAGCGCCAAGAGAGCATTAATTTGTCTAAAAAGGCCTACGTATGAGTGAAACAGCCTTACTAAAATCATATAACCATCTCTCTCACCCCGAGCTCGTTTAGTGCCGCAACCATAACAATCCAAACGCACAATATGCGTTTACGCATAGCCCTTGAAACGATTGCAACGAATTCTCATAACTCAATCGAGAGCTTCGTTTGTACGCGACGCACGCGCAGCGCGACGTGCGAAGGTTCCGGAGCGATGCAGCCAATGATTTATTGAGAAATGGCGCCAAAATGTGTTAGCCAAGGTTTTATAGTCCCGGCATAAAACTTGACAAGCTTTAAGGGGCCATCCATAAAGTATGTCACACAATATTTGGGGAATTTTAGTCCCCTCCATGTCACAATGAAAATTACAGAGATTTTGTTCAAGTGTCACAAGACTGACCCCCCCCCCTCCAGAAAAGTAGTAGGGGCAAGTTTACGCGTCTCTGAGCGATGTTATTAACAATAACTATTGCAACAGCAAAATGACAACTGGATAACAAACTATTTCTACTTACTAACAAACGGGGAAACATTCACACTCTATGCAACTTGAATTAGGATTAAACATCGCGCACAGACAACCATGTAGCTTTTCGTTTGCTCTGCCTACCCGATTTGGGAATAGAGGCGTGTATGTTTTTAGGGTTCCGTACCCAAAGGGTAAAAACGGGACCCTATTACTGAGACTTCGCTGTCTGTCTGTCCGTCTGTCCGTCTGTCCGTCTGTCACCAGGCTGTATCTCACGAACCGTGAGAGCTAGAGAGTTGAAATTTTCACAGATGATGTATTTCTGTTGCCGCTATAACAACAAATACTAAAATCAGAATAATAATAATAATTAAGGGGGGCTCCCATAGAAAAAACGTGTTTTTTTTGCTGTTTTGGGTCTATTTAGATACTTACTGTAACAGCTAAATACTTGAAATGCTCACAGAATATTTAATTAAATATCTACTTTAAAAATCAATAATTAAATAAAAATAAAAATAGTATTTAAGGGGGGCTCCCATACAAAAATTCTGATTTTTTGCAGTTTTTGGTACGGAACCCTTCGTGCGCGAGTCCGACTCGCCCTTGGACGGTTTTATTTATTCTTCCTTCCATACGGGGTAGGCAGAGACAACAGAACACCATTCAATTCTATTCTAATACACTTCTCGCTTCATTCACATTTATCCCTCTTGACACGCAAATCCCCGGTTTCGGTTCACCATGTGACGACACTAAATTAGTTTGGATTGACCGTGTGGTGTCGGGATAGGATAACACCTCTCCATTACTTCCGTGGATATGCTTACGTATGCTTTAGGCGACTGGCTAGCAACCTGTCACTATTCTTCCTCTTCCATCTTTGCAAACCTAAAACTATGCTAGAAGTAGCTGCAAAGCGTGATTGATATACTTAGGCATAATCATGGTTTTGTATAGGTCACATTTCATGTGCTCTGCCTACCCCATTTGGGAACACAGGCGTGATTGTATGTTATGTTGTACGTTGTTTTAAAATGTGCTTGTTTATCGTTACGTTAGCATTCCGTCGATCCATTACACCTGAGAGGTGCACAATGATGACAGATCAGCTTTCACTGCAGCGTTCGTGTCATACTCGTATATACTTGTTATACAGACGCACGATTTATTACGAAATTGATAGCACGATGCGTTTCTCATGTCATGTCGTTAACGAGACATCTTTTTTAAGTACACGATTTTTACGAATTAATTTTGGACTTGGTTTCAAATTGGCAAATAACGCCTCTCCGTTTATTCTGTGGATGTCGTAAAAGGAAGCTAAGGGGGGTTTAAGTAACCTGTCACATATACCTCTTAACCTAACCTAAAGTCTAACCTAAACTCTAGAGTAAACCTAAAGTTATGCTAAAAGTGGTTATAAAGCGTGAAATGTTCAGGTTTCTATCTATGTAACGTTATGTGTGATCTGCCTACGACATTTGGGAATACAGGTGTGATTTTTCGTATTTATGTAATTTCCGACTAGTAACTTTTTATTGCACTTAACCTATTTATTTCCTTGGTCGCCTCTTACGCCATCCACGCAAAAAGTCGAGAGGCGTTTTTCAGACATCAGACATTTAGAAAACCGATCGAAGAAAGGTTTACTGCAGAGGTTCCCAAACTTTTTTACTCGTGGACCCCTTCCAAACTTTTATGGGATTCGGTGGACCCCCTCCTGCTACATTTGTACCAAATTCCTAAGTATGACGATTTTTCCCAGCAACAGCGTGGACCCCGTCGAATCTCCCGTGGACCCCTGGGGGTCCACCTGGACCACTTTGGGAATCACTGGTTTACTGGCTTTATGTTTGACTAATTAATAAACAATGTTATATTCCGAGTCGCGGCCTCGTTAGAGCGTCAACAAAACGACAGTCACCTATTTGGATACTGAACCTATAAAATTAACATATCAACATAACGTTATGCAAGGCTGTTAGATAATTATTATATTAAAAAGGCATTCGGCGTGCATTCGGAATTAATAATGCTATAGACGAGCTGTCCATGTTAATTATAGGCGACGAGTGACTTTTGACTTATTGCTGCTTTCTTTTTAACCGACTTCAAAAAGGAGGAGGTTCTCAATTCGACCTAATTTTTTTTTTTTTTTTTTTTTTTTTTTTTTTTTT
>BHDV01021743.1:69816-80226 GCA_005406045.1 Adoxophyes honmai
TGGAGAAATCGAGGGAACTCTTCAAATTTTATATGGAGATGTACGGCGTTTTCGGTAATTTGTTGATGAAGTCAAGATTTTATACTCAGTAAACAGAATACTTTTAAAATATTGCTAATTTGCAGTCGGTTTTTTTTGTTTAAAATTATACGTCTCGTAGACAAATTTTAGCAATTACAAAATCACTTAAAAGTCACCTAATCGACTCATTTCATATACCACGCGCTAATTTCAGGAACTACGGGTTCGAATTGAAAAAGTATTTTTGTGTTTGATACTTAGACCATTTATTGAGGAACGCTTTAGGCTAACATCACGCTGCGACCAATAGTAGCGAAGAAACATTGAAAAATTTGAACGTGCGGACTGCTTAAGCCTATGTCGTCGATGCGCACTTGTTTTTGAAATTCCAGCTTGCCGCCATTTCAGCCGTTTTTTTTACGTCGTACAAATACCATATTTTATTGTTAGTATATCCATGAACATAAATAACTAACTGTAATGGAGCAGGCACGTAGAAAACTACTACATGGAAATATTTCCAATGTCTTTGGTGGTCCATCATGCAATGTAAAGAGCATTCCTCACTGTCTTCAGGGTTCCTATAATAACGTCCTTCCTCATTGTCCACAGGGTTCCGACCCCCGCGTGGCCACGTGCCGCGGGCGGCTGCAGACGCGGCGTTGCCAGCTCAACCAGGAGATCAACAAGGAGCTGCGCCTGCGCGCCGGCGCAGAGAACCTCTTCAAGGTAAGTTTACTGACGAGCTGAAAGTTGTGAACGGCAGAGGCTACTTCAGACGGCAGTCAATACGTCGACGGCTCCCGTCAATACGTCGACAGGTGCCGTCTTGATGTGGCGATTACTGAAGTAGCCTCTACCGTTCACAACTTGAAGTTTATTAAACTACCGTGAGACTCACTCATGTTGAAAATTTTACGGATAAGTCGCGCGAAGAAAGCGGTTGTGAGCAGTGCGCGTTTGGCAGCAGCAGTCGCCACATCAAGACGGCAGCTGTCGACGTATTGACGGCTGCCGTCGACATGTGGCGACGGCTGAAGCCTCTGCCGTTCACAACTTGCAGTTCGTCTGAAAGAAGCCTAAGAAAGAAGTACGGTAGGGTAATTCTATGTGACAGCTAATTTTGACTAACTCATAGTAAAATTTAGTTTACGTTAGAGAATAACCCCACTTTGACAGCAGTTCAAAGATTACTCAGTTTGATGTCTACCAACTGTCGTACCTCGTTGTTAACATTTCTCCTAACCTCATTCTTCAACAAAAGATGACATCAGTATAGGGTTGGTTGTCACCTTTTTAAGAGTCAAAGTTGAATATTAGGCATAAAAAAGTTAATACATCAACATACATACATATTCTCACGCCTGTATTCCCAGGAGGGGTAGGTGTAGGTAGAGCACATGAATTCAAAAATCCAGTGCCACGTTTAGCAATTTTAGGGTAATCAGATGGTTAAACGTGATATTGCAGTGACATGTTGCTAGCCCATCGCCCACAATATACTAACCCTTTCCCAGAGTCGACCTCTTACAACACCGGAAGAAATGGGGAGGTGCTATTCTAACCCGGCACCGCACGAGTAACATACAATACTTTATTATAAAGAACGGATGGCAACCCTAGGGTATACGATAATTTTATTACTATGCGATTCCGCCGTCAACCACAAAGTGACTGTCAAAATGGCGATGGGAAAACAGTGGCAAAAGAAAGTTCGCTATCAGTTCTATTTTATTTAGATTAACTATTGTGTTGACAGTTCCTTTAAGAATTACATCATTGTTCTCAAGTGTCGTTGTTTTGGCGGTTTTGTTTCTTCACCGAGATACGGAATACTAAAAAAAATAGAAAGTTATTCCTGATAAGGGCGTTTCAACCAATTTTTTTTGCTAAGTGGTATAATAGTCTCGAAACTATCGACAATGTTTGCACTTTATTACGATTAATTTAGCCATGTTATTTCATAAGAAAGAAGACGATTATCGTAATTAACCGCGTTTAAAAGTATATTAGATTTTTAAATGATAATTTACCGACAAAAAGTGTGAATAATTTAAATTTATCGTTAATTTTCGATTGCAGAGCCTCATCACTGTTTTGCGATTGAAAAAAGCAGGTAATATAAGCAATGTCGAGTATCTGAGTTAAAAAAAAACTATACTTAGTAGGTATTTTTGTTTTACTTTGATAAAGAAATGCCGCGACTTGTATAGACAGCGTAATTATTACGAGAACGTTAGAAAGAAAGTTTACGCCTTGTAAAATGTGCGAGTCATAACGCCATAATTCAAGGAATTAATTGCTTTATTTTCCGACAAGTGCAAAAAAGGCTTGACTGTTATAATAATAGTGATTAAGTATAACGAAGAATACTAGCAACGGTTTTCTGTAATTATTTGTGTTAAAAAGGAAATGAAATCTTTGGATACCTTTTTAGAAATACTGTTTGTTTTTGCCATTATTAATATCGACCGTTAAAATAATAGACGGATTTTAGTAAAGTTCTAATGACGCTACGGTATCAACCCACATTTTGGATATTAATTTTTTTCTCTGTGGTTTCGGGTCAAAATTAGAACTACAAATATGGCAGGCTAGAAAGTAGCCCATCTTCACTAAAGTAACTGAAATTGAAGAACAATAAAGCTTGAAATCATAGTTCCAACAACAAAACGTATAGGGTCCAGAATAACACGTCTCCTTTCTTCCATGGTTGCCGTTAAAGGCGACTATAAGTAAATTAGGCATACTTTAGGCAACAGGCTAGCAACCTATCACTATTATAAAATACAATCACGCCTATGTTCCTAAATGGAGTGGGCAGAACACACGAAGCGCGACATAAACAAAATCATGATATATTACCATTTTCGCGGTTCGCAACCACTTTCAGCATAATTTTAGGTTTGAAAACAGATGGAAGAGGTGTAATAGTGACAGGTTGTTAGCCCGTCGTCTAAAGAACACCTAAACCTATTTCCTTAGTCGCCTCTTTATACGACATCCACGGAAGAAATGGAGAAGTGTTTTTCTATCCCAACACCACACAGGAAACTATAATATTAATTGTCATTTACCTCCCAAAAATGTACCTACTACATTCTATATTTGTTTTACTCAAGTTTGAAACCCCCGCGACCCCCCTGCAATGGTTTCAGGGGTTCGCCAACTATCCACGGGTTCAATAACCCCGCTCTAAACAAAACCAGATCAAAGTCCGAAAGCCTTAAAATTGGGCAAAGGTATCTAAATAACTATTAAGTTGTTTCCCAAGGTGAGGGGTCAGGGACCGGTAAGAAAGGGTGTCACGCTCGCCTGCACACGCGCCTGCGCAGGTTATTTAAAAAGACGTAAGCGCCTTTAGTTTCTTGGGGACTTACGCCCTTTTCAGTTAAGAGAGAACTGTGTGAAGTTTGTGGAGGTTGAACGGACGTTGATGAAATTTGACTTGAAGATGAGTCAAGTGTAATGATGGGGGTAAAATAATGTGTAGACTGACGAGTTAAACATCGTCTTGATGAAAATTTTGTATACATACATAGGTACCATCGAACCAATTGATTCCTGACCCACCATAGAACCTATTCACAGTGAACGTCATAGTGACATTGCATTGCTTGACAAAGGAAATGTTTATGACGTTTATTGTGACAACGTTCTGCGGTGAGTCAGGAATCAGTTGGTTCGATAGTACATCACGCCTGTATTCCCAAATGAAAGCTACGAAACGCTACATAGACAAAACTATGACTATTACACGCTCCGTGACCACTTCTAGCTTTTTTTTAGTTTTGTGTTGGCAGGAATAATAGTAACAGGTTGCTAGCCTGTCGCCCAAAACACACCTTAACCTAATTCTTTAGTCGCCTCTTACGGCATTTACGGAAAAATGGAGAGGTGTTATTCTAGATCCGACACCACACGGCACGGAAAAAAAACAATATTTACGATTAAGCTAAAATAAGTATAACATCTAAAGGCGGGTCCAAATTAGTAACATTTCGCCAGACCTAACAACGTGACGTCGCCGCGGACTTGTTACGTACCTATAGTGTGGGCGGGTGGAAGGCTCCGTGACCGTGACAAAGCTCGATGTCTGTAACGATAGTGTGGACGGCAATTTGTTTCGCGTACAAATGTTACGATAGTTCTCTACAACCGATGAATGCCATACGTTTGAGGGGCGGGGGAGCGGGTGTTGTCTTGTCAAGACTTGCATTCGCCCGATCCATCAATCCCGTGTAGGTACCAGCTCAATGACACGCGTGCTTGTACGCGTGACAAAAATCGCAGTGTGGACCTCTCCCGCACACCGTGACAGTACGGAACATCCTTTGAAAAAAACCCACTTTGGATGGATCGGCCCGTACCCAGTGCCATTTGCCCTTAACAAAACCAAAACATCGTCCACATTTATCACAACCACATTGTGGGAGTACGTACAATGTTTGGGTGTACGGACTTTTTGTTTCGGAGATTTGAACGGATAACTGATCGTAACATTTGTACGCGTAACAAATTCCGTCCACACTATGGATACAAACTCCCGGCTCTGTTACGGTCACGGTGTTCGGTCCGGCGAAATGTCACTAATTTGGACCCGCCTTAAAAAAATATCATAAAGCTGAAGAGATTGTTTGTTTGAACGCGCTAATCTCAGGAACTAAGTACTAGTATTATAACATTCATACTACAATAAATGTAGACATTTGGTATTTGGCTGTCTGTTAACCTGTGTGTCTGTCTGTCGCAGGCGACCACGAACCGCAAGCTCCGGGAGACGGTGGCGCTGGAGCTGAGCTTCGTCAACTCCAACCTGCAGCTGCTGAAGGAACAGCTGGCCGAGCTGAACTCCTCGGTGGAGCTCTACCAGAACGACAGGTAAGCAGTCCCTTTAGCACCACAGAGCGCGAGTAGAGATACGCGCGAGATAGACTGCACCTGTCACTGTCTAACTAGGGACGTCATAAAGTGACGGGTAGACTATCTCGCGCGCGACGCGACAAGAGCGTGTTGGCGTGCTAAGCCTACAAAGGTACAATTGGGAAGATGACTAAAAAAATATCTACTTAGTCCGTCAGATAGATGATTTTTTCTTTTATTTTACAAGCAAGAAATGAGACAGTGCTCTGAAGTTTCGAGTGACGTCACGACGTGTTACTATTTTTGCCTAAGTATGACGTCACAAGCATCGTCTCAGGAAGTTTGATGATCTATAACTTTTTCGATGTTTAATCATTTGATGAACCAAAACACACGTGTCTCATTTTTTTCCATAACCTAACTAACGGACTAATTAGAATGATTTATTTTTAACCCTGTCATCCTTATAGCCACGTAGATTGGCAATACTGGGCGAAATAATATAAACTGTCTACTCCTTACATAGAAAGAAACAAACAAACAAAAGATAGGAAATGTTTATTTTAAGATCTTCAAACCATCACCATACAAAAATAACAAAAAATCTTAAAACTATTACATGTCTTGGTGACACAAGAGAACCGAAAAATGGCCCTTCGCTCAGCATGAGTTGCTGATCAGTAAGGTGCAGCGCTGGTTTTCAGCGAAACCCTGAAATGCGCGTAAGCGTCGGAGAAAACCAGATTAAACTAAATTAAAAGCATATGAACATAACGCTGCTTGATAACTACTCACTATATCACTTAAGTGAAAACACGTATGTTAAAAAACCGGCTAAGTGTGAGTTGGACTCGCGCAATAAGGGTTTCGTACCATTATATGTATTCAACGTTATGTTGTTATGAAGCAACACAAACGATCAAACAAGAAGAACGGGCTGAAAGACAAACTTAAGTTTTCTGTCGTGCAAAAATAAGTTTGTGGTCGAAATTATTGTTTTTAATTAAATCCTATGGTTTTTGTATTTTTCCTTTATCTGTGCTATAAAATTTGTTGCTTCGTCTCTAGCCCACCGTAAATAATTTTTATTTATTAGTATCTGTTGTTATAGCGGCAATAGTAAGTAATACATCATCTTTGAAAACTTTAAGTCTAGCCGGTTAGCACGATTCGTGGTAAAATACAGTGACAGACGGACGGACGGACAACGAAGTCACAGTAATAGAGTCCCATTTTCACACTTCGGGTACGGAACCCTAAAAAATTATCTACCTGACTTAAAAGTAAAATACTTTCTACATCCATCACCGGCGTTCTGTCACCATATTAAGATCGAGATAAACGATATTAATGGCTTGTTATTTTGATATATATAACTGCGCCGCAACCTGTCCGTGTAATTATAATTATATAACAGCCTCATTCATTATCGGCGTTATAGTTGAGAGTACGGTATAATGCGACATTGCATTCAGGGTATAAATTAGTGAAGAGCGCTTACTTGAAACATAAAACTACCGGGAGACTCAGTCATAGTGAAAAACGGATACTCTGTCTTTGGGCGCTTGTGCACTGCCACGAATTTTCCGGTCCGGCCGTCCGGTTTCTCAAGGTCTGTCGCGCCGTCCCGCTCACGTCAATACAATTTAATGGAAGAGCAAGCGAGACGAGACCTCAATGAAAAAGCCGGACCGTAAAATTCATGGTAGTGCACAAACGCCCTTTGTGTGTCTGTGTATCGTCGATCACGAATTGACACGAAATATGTCGAGCTAATATCCATTATAAAGAAATTAGAGTCTGTTTTATTTCACTTTTAAGAGCTCGTTATGAGAAATTACAGTAAACAAAGATTATCAAATTAACTGTATGTTACACGGCAACGCGCGAGAATCGGGTGCGAGATAACTATACCCGTCACAGTCTAACTCATCGTTTCTTAATCTCGGGTCGCGACCCAAATTTGGGTCGCGGAGCATATCGAGATCGGTCGCAGGCCCCGCGGGACTTTTTGAAAAACAAACCGCAATCACTGCATTTCATTTGTTTTCAATGTTTGAGTGGGTCGCGGGCTTCTAATATTTTTGAATTTTGGGTCGCCAGGCAAAAAGGTTAAGAACCACTGGTCTAACTAGTTGTGTTAGAAAATGACAAACACTCGTACAGTCAAGGACTTTAATTCATGAGCCACCATTTAATCAATTGACAGTAAACGTCATAGCGACATCCCATTAATTATCAAGGGAAATCTTAATATTTTTTTCCTTGAAAAGTTTCTACGGTTGCTAATGAATTAAAGTTCTCGAACGTATTGGGAACTTCACACTCAACCGCCCAAATTCGGCATAAAATTGTTTATTTAAATAATTGATTTACAATAAAGTCGTTAGTAAGCGCAGTACTTATGTCTACGTGTTATTTATACAATTATCCAATACACTAACTAAAGCCTCGATATAATACAACATAGTCCTATCTGGAACGCTAACATAAAGCTATAAAATGCTGATATTTATTTAATTTAAATGCCTAAACTAGGATACTAAATGAAGTAGCCTGTATCTTAGGCAAAAATGATAAGATAGTCATCTTTATGTCATCCAAAGCCGTGACAGCCCAGCGGTTCGAACTGTGGCCTCTCAAGCAGAGGGTCGTGGGTTCAAACCCCGGGCTCGCACCTCTGAATTTTTCGAAATTTATGTGCGATATCGAATTTGATATTTATCACGAGCTTTTCGGTGAAGGAAAACATCGTGAAGAAACCTACATACAGAAACGAAGTAATTCAACGCTGTGTGTGAAGTTCCCAATCCGCACTGGGCCCGCGTGGGAACTATAGCCCAAGCCCTCTCATACTGAGAGGAGGCCTGTGCCCTGCAGTGGGACGTATATAGGCTGATGATGATGATGTCATCCAAAATGACCATCATCCATCACACATCACACATTAATAAAATACCAACGTAACCATTCGCGAAACGGAAACGGAAGGAAAGCGCCGTCATATTAAAAATTCAAGACCTTTTCTAGATTTTAAAGCGACTTTTAAAAAATATCTTTAAAGATAATCGAATATTTTTTAAGTTATGATTTTAACAGCCGAATAGCCGTGGTTAGAGATTCGATTGGGTTCGATTCCCGGTCGGGGCAGATGTTTGTATGATGAATACGAAGGTTTGCTCTCAAGTCTTGGATGTTTAATATTATGATAATGAAAAATGTTATCTGTGTGGTGTCGGATTAGAATAACACCTCTCTATTATAATTATAACAAAAGATGTCGCAAGAGGTGACCAACCTGTCACTATGTGTCATTCATCTCTTTTTAAAACTGAAATTATACTACAATTATTACAGAGAATGGTTTTGTCTGTGTAACGTTTCATGTGCTCTGCCTACTACATTTGGAGATATATCGTGATTGAATAGGATGTACGTATGTCAAAATGTTACATTCAAAAAATTTTTGTCAATTTATTCCTTTCCTTAATTCTAAGGTCAATGTAACGAACGTCGAAAATTCAATTGGGAATAATAGTTAATTACCATTACCGCTGATCTCATAGCAATTAATAAAAATCGCCCCCAGCGCTGAAGCATCGGTCCCACTTTCGACGCCTGCGCTGGTAAACACAGCAAGAATGTGAAAGTGTTCGCGATACCCGCGCACTTTACTTCAGTCGCGCAATACGTTTAACTTCATATTTATATTGATTTGGTATTGAGATATTATGTGAATGGAGATTAGCAAGATTGAGGACCATTCAGAGACTTACATCGAAATAGATGACTCAAGTGTATGTACTTCGCGTGCCAAAAGGGAGCCAAAAGGGAGAGCAATGCTCTTCCTTTGACGCGATTTCATTTAGTTTTTAACCATTTAGATATGGTTTAACTGCCTAGAGAAAGGACAACTTGAATAAGAAGGCGTCACCTTTGAATCGGTTTCACTCGGACTGTCAATTCCCATCACTAAAGCCCGTCACAGACTACGCATATACGATAATATTTTATCTGCGTATAAATGCAATTTTTCCATGTGTCGGTGTCAAAAGATACCTGACGGTAAATCTGCGCAGTGTGTGGTAGCTCATTAAATTGTATAGGGAGCGATATTGACAGATAATATGTTCTGTAACAGATATCTTACCGTATCTGCTTAATGTGTGACGGGCTTAAAGCGCTCATGTAAAGTTACGGTAGGTAGATGAAAAGTGACACCCTTGGTTTTCATACAAATGCGGGAACTCGCGGTGTCTATTTTGATTTAAGTCTGTGGTCTGTATTAAACTAATTTGACATAAACGGAGTAGCGGTGAGCAGCTAGTAAAAAATAATACGCGTAACTTATCTTTTAAATCGAGTGCGCGTTTAAAAGCTGCCGCCGCCTATATGAAAGCCTAGACTGAGACTATAATCCGTTTTTTTGGGGTGAGAATTTTAACTGTCAAATCCTTACACATTTTTGAGTAATCCCAAGATATCGGTGCAAATTATGATGATGTTTGATTTAAGAACATTATAACAAACAATGTTAAGTGTATTTGCATAAATCATTTCCAGTTTTACTAATGAATTCCAGAGATAATTTCAAATTGTGTCCGTTGAAATTATCAACCCAAAAAAACGAAGTATAGAGCATTTTTATTTCCAGAGATCCATACAAAGTTTCACATCTTTATATTAGTTCTAACTATTAAGAGAAGATAGTAGGATGTAGGACAGAGTAGATTAAATTATCCCTTTTTTTATTTTAACGGTCAAGTTCTCACGTCCAAGGCACCGCTGCAAATGTGAGAAAATTTCAACTTCGCTTAAGATTCTACATACAATCACGCCTGTGTTCCCAAATGGAGTAGGCAGAGCACACGTAACGTGACATAGACAAAACCATGATGACTATTTCATGCTTTACAGCCGCTTGTAGCATAATTTTAGGTTTGAAAACAGATGGAAGAGGTATAATAGTGACAGGTTGCTAGCCTGTCGCCTAAAGCATAAACCTATTTCCTTAGTCGCCTCTTACGACATCCACAGAAGAAATGGAGAAGTGTTATTCTATCTCGACACCACACAGGACAAGAAAAAAAGTACCTAACCTTAAAAAAACGAAGCACACAGCGTAAGGTAAATGTACCAATGCTCGACGCCTCAACGCCCAGTAGATGACACCCATCTGTTCACCTGTTTTACTTTGTCGTAAGGTTGCAAGTGCCATGTATTGGGTCAGTGTCGAGCACAGGGACGTTTACCTTAGTAGGATTTGTGACAGATCTCATGAATTATTGGTACAGCTTTACGTAACATGACAGTTGTAACTTTCTTCATCATTTTGGCCCTAGGCGATGGTAATCTGCCATTTTGGCAACCGCGCCTAAATGACCACCCACTGGTATCGCCATGAATCGCTCGCCCAATTTGTTCATGACAGGTTTATGTTTTAATCCTATACCTTTAAACGAGGTAATCTTGTATATATATTTATTTATTTGTTTGTTTATATATACCAGCTATCTCGGAAACGGC
>BHDV01021743.1:85645-125670 GCA_005406045.1 Adoxophyes honmai
AACCAATAAAACTCCTTGATTGAGCCGATATTTTGGATTCTTTTTTGGGACGCCCAATATGCACATTCGAAAATATTCACCCATGACCCAAACTCATGGCAAAGCTACAGAACCTCGACAGACCATTCTCACTGTACCCGGATTGCCTGCGGGTCTCGAAAATTGCGGGCATGTTGCAAAAACTCCAAATGGCCCATAATGACGAATAATGGACGCCAACTCGTTGACACTAGCCTCGGGCTTGCGCGGTGTTGCCAGCTACAATGTTTACTTTTGTACTAGTGTTGCGTAGGTTTTTTTTTAATTAAAGGGTTGGCTGTAAGCACATGGCCACAGTGCCATGTACCAAACCTTGCGAGCCATAAAAAAAACACGGACATGCTTGGCGGAAAACGAAGGTGTGATCTAAGATGGATTACACGTGTATAGAATGTTAATTCATTCCTATTGTCCGTTTGTCCGTATTTGAGATTGTAAAGAGACAGTGTCTAGCTAAAACATTTTCCTACGAATAGGGACGAATCGAAGATTAGGTACCTGTGAAATCCTAATGTTATAAACGCCAAAGTTAGTAAGAATGTTTGGTAGCATTTTACACAAAAAATAAGATTGTATTTTGATGAAATTTGGTAGCCATGTTGCTGATATTTTGGATTAGCACATTAGGCTTTTTGATGCATGATGAGGTCCTGCTCCTGCGGGATAGCGGTATGCGAATCGGTTAGGGCAATAACTATTATATGTAAAATTGTCCAAAAACCTAAAGTTCATCACTTTGTATTGAAGACAGACAACTCATTCAGATTCATTCACTCACGTGAATCAATCTGTCTCTAGGTATTATTCATCAGTTTTTTTTTTATTCCTTAGCTACGAAAGCCACCACGGCACCACGCTGCCAGTTTTATTCCACTACAAAATTTCGATTATTTTGTGGGCGATTGAGAATTCTAGGTTGGCAACACTGATGCGAGACTGATAATAAAAATTTACGAAGCATGCTCACGAGCGTAATTATTGTGACAAAATTTAATATTTAATAAGCGAAGCGTAGAGCGAGTGAAAATAATAAATGCATTTTTTTGCTGGACGGCATTTCTCAGGCCGGTTTTATTATACAATCGTCCTTGAAGTTATAATAAGGTAGCTTTTCACAAAAGGTAAATAATTAAAAAACCTCTTTATTGCACAAACAGATAAATAATGCAGAAAAAGTAAAAGGTTTTACGAAGACGTCACACAGCATTCTTAATTCTGGACGAATACAAAAGTGATAAATCAATCATACTTGATTCCTCCTCTACAATGGAAATAAGTTACGCTTTTAATCTAACAATTAATAACGGGAAAATACCTCATCTATTACAAAATAGTAGATCAAGAAACTAAACTTAATCAATTAAATCCCAAAGAATCCAGCCTGAGAACAGCCAATTAATAATTTCCAGTCCAATTTCAATGAAACAAGCTTTACGAAATTAAGAGAGTGCGCAAAAACGTTTCCGCCATTGTTGTGTTTTCCCGCGCTTTGTAGCCATAGAGTATGGAACGCGGCGCGCGGTTTTTTCTTTTTTAATTAAGCTTGATTTGCTAGGCTGAGGAAGTTGCGTTTAGAGTAAGTGGGATTCCTATTAACAATTAACATACATGCGTACACACATACGTACATCACGCCAATATTCCCAAAGACCAGATATTTCGAAATATTTTATTGCGAATTTAGTCGTTCCAATGTAAAAAAAGTCGGAATTTCGTAATTCCTAAGACATATAATTCCGATTTGTTTTACTATTTTACACACACACGCATACATCACGCTTGTATTCCCAAGCGGGGTAGGCAGAGCACATGAAACGCTACATATACAACGCCATGAACTAATTCATGCTTCATAGCCACTTTTAGTCAAATTTTTAGGTACCAAGTTAGAGTAAAGACGTAAAATAGTGACAGGTTGCGAGCGTATCACCTAAAATATACCTTTACCTTTACATTAGTCGCCTCTTACGACATTCACGGAAGAAACAGAGAGGTGCCAGTGCCAAGTTTAGCAGTTTATTGCAAGTAACTTATTCCAAGATTAAATAATAAACAGCGGCTTATAAAATTATACAGAATGAAAGATAGACATTAATTTACAAATAACAAAATAATTGGACAACATAATTTTGCTAAGACAAAACTGAAAAAGAAATCGTTATACCGTGACCAGTATCCTGTATTTAATAAGTTTCTTGCGTCTCTATGTTTTATCTGTTTCCCACAGACAATATAGACTGGCTCCACCATAGACTAGTTACATACTTAGCGCGCAAGAATGACAACATAATGGAGCGGCGCCCTTTGTCATTTTATACCATTTTATAAGAACTTGCGTTAAGTTTTATTTCTCCTTTTATAAGGTTGAGTTTAGTGTGGGCGTTGCTGTGGCTTCTTAGACAACATTTATAAGACTCAAGTCCTGTGATAGAGCTACTTTTTTTAACAGCAGAGGGCACAGATAAGGTATACACGTAAACATCACGTTTGGTTTCAAAATGGGCGCTTTATAATAGTATCTGTGTAGTGCCAGATCTAGAATAACACCTGTCCATTTCTTCCTTGGATGTCGTAAGAGGAGACTAAAGTTAAGGTATATTTTAGGCGACTTGCTAGCCACCTGTTACTATTATACCTGTCAACTTAAAACCTAAAAATATGCTAGAAGTGACCACGAAACAGAGCAATAATAATGATTTTGTGTATTTAGCGTTTCATGTGCTCTGCCTACCCCATTTGAGAATACAAGCGTAGGCCACGCTATGTATGTACTACTTGTTGATACCGACATCATAAGTATTTTTACTCGTTCATCCCTAAAGCTCTGCGCAGACGACAGACAATTCGCGACGGACTTTTTAGTCTGTGAAAATAAAACCTATGGAATTATATGCAGTAACGCACACCACACGACGCGCAAATGCAACGCAATGCTTATTTCCACGCAGACTTTTTGTGCGCCGCAAACTCGATGGCACAAAAAGTATGTCGTCTGCGCTACCCCTTAGACTGTCGACCGACCAAATCGCACATCCGATTTAGTCTAGTATAGCATCGCATAGCTCATAGCTAGTAGTGTCCCCCGCCCTACTGCTGTCCTAACTCGCACTATTAGACCCTATCCTGTACCACTACCACGATTTTACAGTTGATAACGAATCGTTCTCGATTCGACTTGTCGATGACATCTGTCATGTTTTGACACATGGTAGCGATGTTGCCTTTCGAAACGAGAGTATGTTTTTATCCGCGTGGTGTCGGATTTAGAATAACACGTCTTCATCTTCATTTCTTCCATCGGTGTTGTTGTTGTAAGAAGCGGCTAAGGAATGGTTTAAGTATGTATGGAATCAGTAGTTTGCTTTATTCAGGGAACCTACACATTATACAGCCCTATGGCTGTTATTTTTTTATTTTTTTATTTATTTTTCCCTTTAATGTAATATAGATAATTGGTGCATGTGTTGCTGGCCCGAGGCTGGAGTGACGCGTCCCGTAAGGGTTCGTGGCGTAGGCAATCGTTCCTCGGTACCGCTCTGCTTTCAGAACAGGACATGATGGCATGAAAACCTGCGTCAGCGCGTTGCCTTGGCCCTTGGATCAGTGATACATGATTTTACTTAAATATCCTGCCTCCACATTAATTACACTGATTGCTTTTATGTCAATTTTTCCTGTTTTTTGTAATATATATATAATATATTTTTTGTAATTAACTTTTTTTGAAAATATGACTTTCTGCCAAGTTTCTTGCGGCGCATTCTTCTTGGCAATGATGGTCTTTCCGAAGCGCTGGTAAAATCAAAAATGACGTGTAAAAGTGCTCTTAGGAGCCTTTTTGCATAAATAAAGTTTTGAATTTTGAATTTGTTTTAGGCGACAGACTAGCAACCTGTGACTATTGTACTATACATCCTTACTATAATTATAATTCGGAAAGTGAGTTTGTTTGTTTGTTCCGCTTTCACCCCGTAACTACTGAACCGATTGCTTTGAAATTTTGCAGACGTAAAGTTAGAAGTCCGGATTAAATAATAGAGGGTACTTTTTATCCCGGAAAAAAATTATATTCCCGAGGGAAAACAAAAATATAGTTTGCTTGATGGTTGGATTGGAGATGGCGCTGTGTGTCGTTTAAAACAAGGTAAAATATTGCAATCCAATATAAACATGTAAATTTGTTGTGCTTTATACCGCAATATAACCGAATTTCACGCGGGCGAAGCTGCGATCGGAAAGCTAGTATATTAATAAAACATTTTATTTAGGTTTAATGAAGTAAATCCCACGTAATGTACGTAACATTACGATGTTTAATGAATTTACGGCCAGCTCAACACAGCAAGGCGGGAGTAGAGATACGGGCAAAATAGACTGACTATACCTGTCACTGTCTAACTAGAGACGTTAGAAAATGACATTGTAGTCTATTCTGCGCGCGAAGCGACTAGAGTGTGTACCCACCCGTGCTAGCGATATTTAGTTCAGAGGCTATGTTGAATTCTCAACATAAGTCCTCTACGCCGTTCGCTAGCGAATACATACATACATACATACATACATATTCTCACGCCTATATTCCCAAGAGGGGTAGGCAGAGCATATAAATTCAAAAAATCCAGTGCCACGTTTAGCAATTTCAGGGTAATCAGATACGGTCACTATAATTCGTAGTAAGGGTACAGCCCACTTTGCCCACTATGTGGTAACAGCTAGGCTAATGCTCTTTTTACTTGACTCTTGTTAATTCGACTTAATGATCCAATTGTATCTCCGTAATGCTGCAGGAGTTAGATACATATATCACGCCTGTGTTCCCAGGTAAGGTAGGCAGAGCATACGAAACGTTGCGTAGACAAAACCATGACTATTTCGCGTACCGTGGCCACCTCTAGCATGTTTTTTTAGGTTTTATGCAGGCAGGTCTAATAGTAACAGGTTTCTATCCTGTTGCCTAAGCATGACGTTGTTATGATTATTAACTAACCGTAGAAATAAGTTTCATTTAGACGTTTTTGCATCGTACTAACACATTCTATGGATTATTATCTGAAAATAAATATTTTTAATTTTAATTTAAAAGCGACCTAGTGCCACCTATCGTGGACTAGTAGAACTTCAACTGTCAAAGTAGTATCCTACATCCCGCTAACGGAGTTTCGGCGTTCAGTTGCATAAATACAACTTCAAACTTCCTCTTTGTGGACTTCGGACATATCTGCCTGGAGAGAGATTTTTCTATTAGAGTCTTCCATAATTTAAAACATACCTTAACCTATGTACTTAATTGCCTTTTACGACATCCACAGAAGGAAGAGAGAAGTCTTATTGACGTGACAACGTCTTAAATTAGGTTGAGCTGGGAGTCGCTTATGAAAAAGTGTAACGTTCGGTAACGTTACGATGACGTCATACTATTTTATGCGTCCCATTCCCAGCAAACCAATTACGTTGCAGAAAGTTTATCAGAATTTCAACTTCATTTCTAAGCCTTCGATAGCTCAGTTGGTATAGCGGTCGCCTCTGAACCCATAGTTCGCTAGTTCAAATCCGGTTCGAAAGAGTTCTTTTTGTATTTTATTTTTTAGTGCATTAAGTGCTATAAAATATGTTAATTATATTAAAATATTGAATGAATATACTGTAGTAATTCATTAAAAATAAAATTAAATAAAATTAAAAAAAAACTTTTGAAAAATGGAAGCATTCCATCAGTATTTTCTTATGACGTACGGTAAGTCTTTAAGTTAAGATGTCAAATCGTATAGGACATAAGGTAGCCTAGGCCAGCCTGGGTTGTGTGAGTTCACGGGTTTGCCGCTAGATGGCGTTGAAATTAATTTAAAATAATTGGTATACGAGCTTAAATGATTTAATTAAAAGAAAAAGTATAAAAATATACCTCTAAATTGCGACGACACGTTTGAATATGCTGTAGTAATTTATTTATTAAATTAAACGTTTAATATATGTAAGGGTAGACCCGTCCCTTATGATGTTGTTACTAATAGATATATGTCTGAAATAAAATTCAATTTGGATAGCTTCACAATTGTATTTAGAAAAATATGTACAAAACAAAAACAATTAAAATTATAAACAACTAACTTAAAAAATAAACTTAAATCTTCTGTTTTACGGTTTTGTAATTTGTTCTTCCCTACCTTGGCAAAAGAAATAGTTGAGTAATGGCTTCAATTACGTTTAAAACATCGTCTCTAAACATCTAATCTATGCACCCCCGAGGTATGGTTTCGTTTCCTCGCTGTATCGCAATGCTGATGCGTTGAGCGAGGTGGCTGCCAGCTCTTCGGCCTCCGGTTGCATCAACCAGCCGCTTGGAGAGCTCTTTCATTAAGTTGGTGGCGCTGGAACCCCAAGGAACTAAGGTCTCGACTCGGAATGGTAAAAAAAGGTATTCTGGGCCGAATATTCCTTCTTCCTACTATACGAATGAATATTCACTTTAAAATTATTTTACCACTCAAAGTCGTTGTCACGTAAAACTTTCGCCCGTATACCGACTTTACAGGCAACCAGTTTTTTTTAAGGCGAGGTATTCCAAGGGAGACGGAATTGAAGGTTGCAAGATCTAATGTTTTACATACTTTCTGCTAAATGACAGTCTTGAAAAAAATATATGTTATACGTAAAGATATTGCCTAAGGAACGTGCTAATTGGTTACACGATAGGATGTACTTTCCTCGATCATATAAATTCTCAAACACAGGCAAAAATGAAAACTAAAACCCATTATTCGGTTTTTATTCTTTTTAATTTCTACATAATTTTTAAGTGGAAATATTTGTCTTTAAGTACTACAGAGAATCTGCTAAATTATAGTTTTCAATCGATGTTGTTTATTTTTTAAATTCATATTTATTCTAAAACTTGACCGCGTGCCCAACGTATTGACAACCTGCCGCGTCGCCCGCTACCCCGCCTTCACCTTCTTTTGCGCGAGAGGGGCGCGGGGTACAAATCTAGTAGAACCTCGCCGACACTACACAAGCCCAAGTACTACTAAGTAATACTTAAGTTATGGCGGTAAAGTCGTAGCCAACAAGGCGTTAAGATCTTTGTTTGGAATCGTTCTTGTTTTATCTCACAGGTTAATTGCTATTAAGGTTAGTCGTTATTAAACCATTTGCGGCTGTGAAGATAACAATGAACATGAAACTGCCGTGAGAGTCGACTTAAACCTAGTCCTCTTGTATACGTAGTCACGAACCGGGATTGTTGAGCCACTTGCCACTGTTCGCAATTTAGACGTGTAATCAATGACCGATGTGACCGACTAGATGTCAGCTATTGGATTAGTATTACACGACCAAGTTACAAACATAGGTAAGTGGCTCAACAATCCCTGTTCGCGACGGTACATCACGCCAGTCCCCTTAGCACGACAGGGCGCGAGTAGAGATACGCGCGACATAGACTATGCCTGTCACTGTCTAACTATAGAGGTCAGAAAGAGACAGGTAGACTATCTCGCGCGCGACGCGACTAGAGCGTGTTGCCGTGCTAAGCGTTTTGGATTCCCATACGGGGTAGGTAGAGCACACGTAACTCTACATAGACAAAACCATGAGTATTTCACGGTCTAGGGGCGGTTTGTGGCGAATTTTAGCCTCATTTTACGTTTGAAATGAAGTGCAAGAGATAACAATATGAATAAATAAATAAATAAATATCACTGGACAAATTTTACACCAATCACCTAGTCCCAAAGTAGGCAATTTAATGCCTGTGTTATGGGTACTAGACAACGGATAAACTTACTTATATATAGATAAACATCCAAGACTCGAAAGCAAACATTCGTATTCATCATACAAACATCTGCCCCGACCGGGGATCGAACCCGGGACCTTAAGCTTCACAGTCAGGTTCTCTAACCGCTGGGCTATCCGGCCGACTATGATATGAACATGGAACTGTCGTGACCAGGCAGTCCTCTTGTGTCGTAGATAAATCTGTAGATCACGCCTGTATTCCCATACGGAGTAGGTAGAGCACACGAGACGCTAAATAGACAAAACCATGAGTATTTTAAGGTCTTGGAGCGTTTCGTGGCGACTTTTGGCATAATTTGAGGTTTGAAACGAAGATAACATGAACAAGAAACTGCCGTGAGAGTTGATTTAAACCGGGCAGTCCTCTTGATTCGTATATAAATGGAATCACTTACATACATACATACATATTCTCACGCCTGTTTTCCCAAGAGGGGTAGGCAGAGCACATGAATTCAAAAATCCAATGCCACGTTTAGCAATTTCAAGGCGGTTAAACGTGATATCGCAGTGACAGGTTGCTAGCCCATCGCCCACAATACACCAACCCTTTCCCAGAGTCGACTCTTACGACACCCACGGGAAGAAAGGGGGAGGTGCTATTCTAACCCGGCACCACACGGGGAATGGAATCACTTATTGTTACATATACATACATATCACGCCTGTGTTCCCAAACGGGATAGGCACACGAAACGCTACAACAGAGCCTGACTGTTTCACGCTTTGTAGCGGTTTTAGCATAACTTTTAGGTTATTGAAAAGAGGTAAGATAAGGATAGGTCGCTAGCCTGTCGCCTAAAATATACCTTCACCTATTTTCAGCCGCCTCTTACGATATCCGTTGAAGATATTGAGTGGTGCCATTATAACCTGACACCACATTGGCAGGAAAAAATGTATTGTGGTCTGCCTGCCTTTTGGGAACATAGTCAATGTTGTGTGTGAAGTTCCCAATCCGCACTGGGCCCGCGTGGGAAGTATAGCCCCAGCCCTCTCATACTGAGAAGAGGCCTGTGCCCTGCAGTGGAACGTGGGACGTAATGTATAGGCTGGATGATAACTGTGTAACAAGAGACGTTCTGGTTATGCTAAAAACTATTATTTTTTTCAGCAAAGAATGCGTGATGCCCATGATCCCGCTGGGGCTGAAGGAGACGAAGGAGGTGGACTTCCGCGAGCCCTTCAAGGACTTCATCCTGGAGCACTACAGCGAGGATGCGTCTGCGCACGAGGACGCCATCTCTGACTTCATGGATATGCGACAGGTGAAATAACCCTATAGATTAACTGCATACATACATTTCGCCTATGTATTAAGTACATAATAGGCAAATCTCAGACCATTATTACGTTTCATACCTTTTTTTATGTATCACTTAGAGGGATTATCACTCCATCTTTAACAAGGTTTCAATTGCCTCGACGTTTTTTTGGCCGCGTTACAGCGACCATGGACACGAGACATCGCTCAGTATTTTCTATTATTTTGTTCGAAATGAGTAAATGTAGGTACCTACACAAAGAAGATTTTTGTTGTCATCCGACTTATCTTCAATGTATCAACTCAATCGATAACCGGCAGCGCTATTGTCTAACGTTTCAAACTTTTCAAAGCGAACTGACACTGAAACTATAAGCGATTAAATATTAAAAGCGATGTAGATATTTGGTGCATTACACAATAGCGCTGGGAAGTGTATCACTTTTAACTTCCAAGATTTGATTACTCAACAAAAGGTTTACCAAAAAAAAATGAACTTTACTAAACTAGCCTAAAATACTCATTAAACTAATTTATAACTTTACAGGCAATCCGCACCCCAGTACGCTCCACGGCCGGAGTGGCGCTGCTTTTCAAATACTACAACCAACTGTACTTCATAGAGAGGCGCTTCTTCCCGCCGGACAGGTCGCTCGGAGTGTACTTCGAGTGGTTCGACTCCTTGACAGGTGAGGCCATCTAGCGGGAGAACTTGGCAACGAGTTGTCGCTACTCGACGGTAGATGGCGCTTTTATCAATCTCTCCATTTATCATGGTCGTTAGTTTTTTACGATTCAACGGCAGAAATTATTATGTAAAAAATTATTGTGAAGATAACTGAAGTTAATACTACTATTATAATTGTCTTTGTGAACTTTTTGCGTTTGAAGGTTTTGATCCTGGTATGGTAATAACGTAATATTGTATTTACAGGCGTGCCATCGTGTCAACGAACGGTGGCTTTTGAGAAAGCATGCGTCTTATTCAACATCGCTGGCATCTACACACAAATAGGCGCTAAACAGGTATATTATAGCATAGTCTTGCTGTTGTAGACTGACAATGTCTGTAATACGTAATACGGAAGATACCTAACAAAATTTCGCCAGCTTTATACCAGCTCTTAAACATAACGAAGAGCATTCACGCAAAACTAGTCGCATCTGAGGTAACGCGGGAAGATGAAGTGCAGCTGGTCTACCAATAACTAATTCTACTTTTGCCGAGCGATCTTATCTAAGCGCGTGACCTGTGTTTGATTCATTTTCAGACTCTACGTAACTTAGGCTTTAATTAGATTCTTATATCGTTGAATAAATCTTTCGGGTTATTAACGCCCACGGCTTACACGACACAGCACTACCTTGCACCCGCCAACGTATCTTAAGCCTAGTTCGGGCGAGTAATTTTAGTCGAGTTGTGAGTATTTTAGTGACTAAACGTAAAATACTAGCTTAGTTTGCACTAGCCTTTATTCCCAAGGATACTCACCAAGGAAATTGTCAAACTATAGCCAATATTACATCATGCTCTTCCACCACAGGAGCGACACACGTCCCTGGGCCTGGACGGGGCTGTGGACGCGCTGCTCCGAGCGGCGGGCACCCTGCGCTACATCCACGAGAACTTCACCAACGCGCCCTCCGTGGACCTGGCGGCTGATACGCTGCTCGTGCTGGCTGCTACCATGACAGTACGTATTTTTATAAACATACATATAATAAATAGATATGAAGAATGCATGAATTTAATAGTTAAATATTTCTATTGTATCCTATAACAATCCTCTCTGCCTCTCAAAGGTTGCCTGTAAGACGTCCCTTAAATCCGTCTTTGTAATTCGCCAATTCACTTACATACATACATAACCGTCACGCCTTATTCCCTGCGGGGTAGGCAGAGACAACAGAGCGCCACTTCACTTGTACCTATAATAATGTATATTTTTTGTTGTTCATGTTTGTTACTTCTGTACTAGTGTACAACATAGTGTTTACAAGGTTGTTGTTTATATTATTTTCGGGTATAACAGTTTACTTACATACTTACTCACTCACTGACTAACTTACTGTCCAGGCGCAAGCCCGCGAGTGCCTGTTCGAGAAGCTGCAGCTGCAGGCGCGCGAGTGCGCGCGCGGCGAGCTGCGCGACGACCTGGACATGTGCCTGGACTTCGCGCAGGAGGCCGCGCAGTGCGCGCACACCTACCACCAGCTGCACCAGAAGGTGAGAAGCGAAATTTTACATACATAGGATGTTTACAGGGTTTTTTATGCGTTTTTATAAATTCTTTTCTAGGCAATGTAAATTCCAGCAATTTGATTGTTTTATTTTAATTTAAAATTGCAGATGCAAACAGAAGGAGTCTTCAACTACGTGCCATACTCGTGGGTCTCTTTAGTCCACGTCAAGACTGAATTTTATAAAGGTAAAAGCACTTTTTCATACCACATTTTTGTGTTTCTTAATTTTTTTTTATTGAATACATATGTACTTTCATACAGTCACGCCTATAACTCGGCAAGGTTACACCAAAATAGTCCTAATTTAGAGTTTAATTTTACACGAAAGAAGCACATACATACATACATACATACACACATCTCCCCCGTGTTCCCAAAAGGGGCAGACAGAGCACACGAAACGTTACCTAGACAAAAAACTAATACACTTTGCGTAGCCGCTTTTGACATATTTTTCAGGTTTTAAGTGGTATTTAATAGTGACAGGTTGCTAACTTTTTGTCTAAAACGTGCCTTACCATGTTTTCTTTAGTCGACTTTGAACCAAAAAAACACTAGTATTTCGTATTTTTGTCTATAATTTTAACCGATGTTTTCGCAGCTCTAGCCCACCACCTTACCATACTCGCCTTATTTTCCTCTGGCCCAAAAAATAACTACACAGTTATTACAATATAAATTTAACTGTCGTTCGTATCTATATCTATAATTTTTACCGTTTTTTTCGCAGCCCTAGCCCACCAGTACTGCGCCACGGGGCTGCTGCACGCCAACTCGACGCCGCGCGCGCGCGAGCGCGTCGCAGCGCTCTACAACGCCGCCAACGATCGCAGCGTTGATAACGGTAACTACCATGCTTGTTAGTTTGCGCTACTCGACTGTAGATGGAGCTAGTAACTGAATTCATATTGTGATTAACGTTTAAGTTAGGGTTTGTGTTGTACTGATATTACTTATAACAACAAAGATATAAATCGGTGGATCAAATTACACATTTTGTTATTCGTGATTTCGTTATGAAAAGACACAAAAGCATTGTTATATTTTTATCTTATAATTATAAATGCGGGCTAGGTCCTTAACTTCCTGATAAGATGAATGTACACCTATGTTGGCTTACAGCTCGAATCAAAATTAGTTTTTTTTTGCCCAGACCAACACTTGTTTCAAGAGATTTTTCCCTACCCTACGCCACAATAACCAAAAAGAATCCAACCTCTCATGACATGAGCGTCTTAAAAGTTCACCGTAACACCGTATAGTTCACCGGACCAAATAACAGATGGTGCTAAACGCAACTTGCATTCCAGGCTCTGTAACGACATCTGTGAAGCTGGAAGACGACCTAGAGTTCGCGGTGCTGGGCCGCGCGCACCTCGCTGAAGCGCAAGCGCTGTACGAGGAGGCGCTACGACTGCAGAGGATGTGCCGGTTGGTATCAAATTATCAATTAGTAGTAGTAGGTATTATAAATTATTTCATTACAATTTTTTTTTTTACAAATTATAAATTATTAATAGTATTTATTCTCTATGGTGGTTGAAGCCGTGATAGCCCAGCGGTTCGAACTGTGGCCTCTCAAACAGAGGGTCGTGGGTTCGAACCCCGGGCTCGCACCTCTGAATTTTTCGGAATTAATGTGCGATATCAAATTTGATGTTTATCACGAGCTATTCGGTGAAGGAAAACATCGTGAGGAAACCTACACACAGCGACGAAGTAATTCAACGTTGTGTGTGAAGTTCCTAATCCGCACTGGGCCCGCGTGGGAACTATCGCCCAAGCCCTCTCGTACTGAGAGGAGGCCTGTGCCCTGCAGTGGGACGTATATAGGCTGATGATGATGATGATGATGATTCTCTATGGTTAATTGGAGACGGGATTGAGTGATTTAGAGGCTATGAATTCGCACGAAGTTAAGGTCAGTTATGTATTAAGGGCACGGGTGCGGAAAGTTCCATAAACTCTATGAAAAATACGGACAGCTCGCGTTTTAAATCTACTTTTACTCGACATGTTTCGGACTAATCCGTAGCCCTTCATCTAAGAGTCGCGGCGGCTAAAATCGATTTAAAACGTGAGTTATCCGTATTTTTCTAAATGAGTGTGTCACAGTAGTTTAATATTCCAAGGCGGTTTTCTTGTATTTTGGGATATTTTGAATAGCTTTTACTTTAGTTCTATTCACTCATTTGATCAGTTAAGATTAATCATTTCATATTTATTTTAAACACTACAGCGAGCTGCGCGACAAAGAGCCGTTAGCGCGTATGGTGCGCGCGCACGCCGAGCGCGCGGTGCGCGAGCGCGCGGCGCTGCACGACGCGCCCGACCTCGGCGAGATGGAGCTGCTAGACGCGCCGGCTATACTACGTGAGTTTATGAGCCATATTCTAACGACATTTGAATCCAAAATTACACTTCCGAAGTAAAAATTTACACACTGTTTGAGAAATCAAACTTTTGACGTGACAACGTCTTATAATTCGATGAAGCCGCGTGCATGACCAAAAAGTTATGACGTAATTTGCCGTTACCACAATGACAGTTCATGAGTTCGATTTTAGGCGTACCGTTCCCAGCAAACCAATTACGTTGCAGAAAGTTTATCAGAATTTCAACTTCAAATCTCAGCCTTCGATAGCTCAGTTGGTTTAGGGTGTTATTTAACAGGTCAGCATAGTATTAGCATTTTGGAAAGCAGAAAAATATTATCTGTCAGCAGAAATAGCTAATTGGTCAGCAACTCATGGCCAGCAAACAATTCAAAATCGATCAGCAACTTATGTCATTCAGGATGGCTGTAATTATTTTTGTACTGCATATTAATTATATAAGCAGCAATAAGCTGTTCCTGTTTTATAAAAATTGGGTAAGCACTCAGAGAGTAAGCAAAATATATAATAATTATTTGCCATAACACGGTTCTGGCGCTTCGCCGGCCGCTGCCGCGGCACGCTCGCTTCGCTCGCTCGGCTCGCGCGCTACAAGGTCACGGTTCTACCTAACACTCCTCCTCGCTTCGCTCGTCGTCGTACCTAAATGTAACCTTCCCAGAGGGATCCCTTAATCCTTACTAATATTATAAGTCAGAAAGTGAGTTTGTTTGTTTGTTTGTTTGTTCCGCTTTCACGCCGTAACTACTGAACCGATTGCTTTGAAATTTTGCAGACATAAAGATAGAAGTCCGGATTAAATAATAGGGTACTTTTTATCCCGGAAAAAAATTATGTTCCCGAGGGAAAACAAAAATATAGTTTGCTTGATAGATCGATATCAATCGATGATAGATCGATATCAATCGATGATCGGTCGATAGATGATAGATCGATGGCGCTGTGTGTCGTTTGAAACAAGAAGTTTTCTTATAATTGTGCTTTATACCGCAATGTAACCGAGTTCCACGCGGGCGGAGCCGCGGGCGGAAAGCTAGTTTCCAATAAATTTATTTGTCCCCTACATTATACACACTGCACACTGAAACAGTCTGGATCTAAATAATCACTTAAATAATCAAGAAGATATCTAAATACTTAAGCTATTAGTTATTTTGCTTACCATATTTAAAATATGCATACCGATCAAATATAATGCATATAGACATGTTTTCTCTGCTGATCAATCATAAAATCTTGCTGACCAAGTAATTATTTTGCGGACCGAATGTTTATTATGCAAACTCATGGTATTGGTATGCTGCCTATTAATGATTTAATTTTTGACCATTATCTAAATTATTTGCGGAACAAAAATTGCTGCCTGATTTTTATTATTGCAGACAAAATCTTTGTATGCTGACTAAATTATTTGAATGCTGTTCGGGTTTGCTCACCAAATTTTATTATTGCGTATCATTTAATTACTTCTCGTTGGTTTAGCGGTGTCTCTAAACTCAATAGGTCGCAGGTTCAAATCCGGTTCGAAAGAGTTCTTTTTGTATTTTATTTTTTAATGCAATGCTATAAAATATGTTAATTATATTAAAATATTGAATGAATATACTGTAGTAATTCATTAAAAATAAAATTAAATTAAATCTTTTGAAAAATGGAAGCATTCCATCAGTATTTTCTTATGACGTACGGTAAGTCTTTAAGTTAAGATGTCAAATCGTATAGGGCAAGGTAGGCTAGGCCAGCCTGGGTTGTGTGAGTTCACGGGTTTGCCGCTATATGGCGTTGAAATTAATTAAAAATAATTGGTATGCGAGCTAAAATGATTTTTTTTAAAGAAAAAGTATAGCTTCTCTAAATTGCGACGACACGTTTGAATATACTGTAGTAAATGATTAATTTTAATTAAGACGTTGTCACGTTCAACTATCGTCAGTAAACAGACTTTACAGACCCGTCCCGTTTTTTAAACATGGAACTGGATACGGGAAAAGAACTGCTATGTCCGAGGGACCACAGTTGCACAGTAACTTGCCTAGAGAAATAAAAGAGTGCCAATCGTTTAACGCTTTTAAAAGCAAACTAGAAAATTGTTTAAGTGTTGTCGACTGGCTGTGTGGCTGTATCATATTTATATGTCCTCGCGCCATGCCACTAGCGCCACTAGTGGCAGCGTGACGAACGACTGAGACAGCAATTACTAAAACATAATATTAATTATCAATCCACCTTTAAAATTGTAACCAATCGTGTTAAATACTAACTAACAGATATTTTCTCCGTTTCCAGCATCATCAAAATTCCAACTGTCACTCACACCACCGGACTTCGCGCAACACAGAGTCGACGACCTCTTCAAATCTCTCGGGCCCATAGCAGTCTTCTCAGCCAAGAGGCACTGGAGCGCCCCTCGCCTCATCACCTTGCAGAAACACACCGACCAACGCCGCGAGAGCTCCAGAAGAATCCAGAGACAACGAGAATACAACGACATTGAAAACGGGAAAAGATCCGAGAAACGTGACAGATCTGAAGACAATAGCACCTATTACAATTCCGTGATCAGAAACGACGAGAAATATGATGATTATGACAAGAAACTACAGAGGGTTATGAAACAGAATGGAGTCTATATCAACAGTTATAATAATATCGACTACCATCCGAAGGTTTTGGATTATGATAAATATGATTATAGAAATAACGAATGCTTTGTCAAGACTAATACGGAGAATGTGAATGGGAAGCTGAAGAATGGGAGAGAGAGAAGAAAGGATCCTCTGAGGAGGGTGGCGAGCGAGTATAATGTGGCCAATTCGAAGATAGATGAAGAAGGCTTCGGTTTTTCTGTGAGAGGAGATGCGCCGGTTATGATCGCCGCTATTGAACCCAACTCGCTAGCTGATGTAAGTATTTTTTTAAGTAAAGATACAGTTAAAAGAGAAACCTAACTATTTAGAAGCTGCAAAACTCTTGACGAATTGTGTCAGACTTCAGTAATTCAAAACTCTTCATTATGATGTTTGAAACTTACATAATAAACTATCGTTAGAAAATTCAATGAAAAATAATATTAATAATAAATAAATACGTAAAAAAAAGTGTAATGTTGGGTTTAGAATAATCTTTCTTCATTTATTCCGCGGATGTCTTCACAAATGAGTAAGGAAATAGGTTTAGATATGCTTTAGGCAACAAACTCTCATCTGTTTTCAAACCTAAAATTATACTAAAAGTGGCTACGGGACGTGCAACGGTCACGGTTTGTCTGCGTAAAGTTTCGTATGCTCAGCCTGCGCAATATGGGAATATAGGCATGACTTTGTGTATGTAATGTAAATATGAGAATATTTTACATACATACATACATATACTCACGCCTGTATTCCCAAGAGGGGTAGGCAGAGCACGTGAATTCGAAAATCCAGTGCCACGTTTAGCAATTTCAGGGTAACCAGATGGTCAAACGTGAATATTGCAGTGACAGGTTGCTAGCCCATCGCCCACAATACACTAACCCTTTCCCAGAGTCGACTCTTACGACACCCACGGGAAGAAAGGAGGAGGTGCTATTCTAACCCGGCACCACACGGGGAGAATATTTTAGTTAGGCGATAAGCTAGCAATAGCAACCTATTATTTCGTTTTGTGTGCTCTGCCTCTGCCCGCCTCTTTCGGGAACACAGGTATTTATTATAAAAGTAATCAGGGTATAAACATTAAATTTATTTTTTACAGATCGGAGGCATGCGTGAGGGTGACTTTATTATCTCCGTGGGAGACAAGGACGTAAAATGGAGCTCTCACGAGGAAGTGGTCGCGCTCATACAAAAGGCTGGCGACTTGCTCGCGCTAAGGCTGGCAACACCGATGGACAAGAGTCTAGCAAAGGTGAGATTAGAAAACAAATTCTTTTAGTAACCGTAGCACAACAATTAAATAACAATCGATTTGGATATCCGCACCCGTATTAATCTATGCGGAATGGATGCGGATGCGGATATGCAGCATGTGGCGACAAGAAAGAAAGTGTCGAGTGTCGACCAATAGGAAGGCAGTAATTTGGTTTTGAACTTTGGAGAATCGAAGACTGTGACACGCCTCACTATTATTTTGTCGTGATTGTAACAAGATCCGAAGCGCAGTACTGTTTTTTACCCTACCAAACCAAAACTTGATGTTTTTGTACAGATCTGCATCCGCATCCGCGGATGTGGCCTTGTCAAAATCCGCATCCACTTGAAAAAAATACATCCGCAACATCCCTGGTGTATTTACAAGCGCTCGCACGTATAGCGCCGCGCGCGTACACTGAGTTGAACTATCTACAGCTATCCATGATCCTTTCTTAACACAAGTATCTATTATCTTGCAGTCATCCCCAGACATCGCTCGCCAAACTAACTCCAACCAGGGCTCGGTATCAGCGGCCTCATCGGCCTCAAGCGGCTCCACGGCCGCCACGGCCCGTTCTTCCGCGCGCCGGGCGCCATCTTGGAATCCCTTCCGACGAAACACGGCCAGAGACAACAGCTCGCATCGGGGGTCGCACACTAGCAACGTCATATTCCGATAAGTTGTTAACAGCGACATCTGTTATTAGTTACTGTTACTAAGTTTGGAATTGAAATGGAGCGGAATTAAACGGGAACTTTTTTCAGTAGGACTAGATAAAGTCAATTGTTTAGTGATTTATAAGTTTCGTTCCCACTGTTCTAAGTAACTCCGAATCAATTCTCCAAAAGACGGAAAGTGATAGTCACTTCTCTCATATTTTCTGTAGTGGGGCCAAATCGGACATAGATTGAATACTAAGATCAGTCATAAGCAAAAACATTGTAGTAATATAAATAACAATAATCCAACCTAAATACGTCCCACTGCAGGACACAGGCCTCCTCTCAGTAGGAGAGGGCTTGAGCTGTAGTTTCGAATTGAGACAATGTACGGTACACAAACTGTAAATATTGGAAGCTTGCGTGCGGCGCCATCTATTGACGAGTAGCGTCAGTGAAAGTTAAACGACATCTGTCGGCTAATTTCGTCAACTAAGCAGTGGTATTCTTATGAAATAAATTTGTCAGGGTTTTCAAACGCTTTATAACTTTTAAATTGAAATAAATGCAATGTAATTAGCTTCCAGTGTAAAAATGATTATAAGATATTAAAAATCATTTATCGATTAATAAGTGTGTTGTGTAATGAGAAATTGTATTTGAAAATCTACTTATTAGGATTTAAGAATGTGATATGGAAAACAAGAAAATTATTACAAATAATCTGTCCTCAATCCGTCCAATGTATAACAACGTACTTAGTGTAGATATAAGGCATACGCAAGATTTTGATTGTTAATGTAACTCGAAACAGCAATGGTCTTTCTTGAGCCAGCGCCATCTTTTGTGGAATCCTAAAGTCCTATTTATAGATTTATTTTATTTTCCCTGTGCAGAATAGACTCGGTGACAAACCAATGCTGGCTAACGCAACTATTATATATTTAGCTGTCTAAATATATAGTTAGACTATCGGTTCCTCGAAGTAGGCTATGAAATTCCAAAGTTTCTTATAATCTATACTTATATGATTTGACACATTTAATATATCTCTACTTTTTACTGAAAAGTACTTCTAAAGGTTGAAAGAACTTTATGGGCATGTTATTGAGGTCGCGGGTTCGATTTTTAGTATTGGTGTATAGTTTTTATTGTTTCATTGTATTATTTAAACTTATATCATATTATATCGTTATTTCTGTTTTCGTCCTACAAGATGTCGCTAGTTGTAAACAGATGTAGTTCCAATAAAAACTTCATAATTGTCGTTGGTAATACATATACATATTTACAGCTAGGGCCATCTAGAACTTGTGTAACTGACAAAAAATATTACCTTATACTACCTTTTACTGTCTTTCTTTCTCGTAAGGTTAGCACTAAAACATCTAGATGCATCAATTGCTGCTGCTGACCATACAATATTAATTCTTTGACTTTATATGTATTCGGTACGCACGGACTGTTACGTCTTTAGCTCATCAAGACGTCTGCAGTTATCGATATATTTGAATGAATTATCACAAATCTTATTCTTTTCTTTACTCTTTTTTCATATGAACTTAACATGATATCAATCACCCTAAGTTAATTGTGTGTGTGTCACAAAATACAGTATTTATAAATTAGTTACATTTAATTTTGGTTGTGATCGATTTTTAATCATTCATATTGATCGCACCCAGAAATATAAAGAACGTATTATTTTAGTTTTGTTTTATAAATGTTATGTTATGTATAAAGGTAGTTAAGGAGATGTATATCGTTGTAAAAATATAATGTTGTATAAATTGTTATGGTTAAAGTGAACAATAAATTTTGTTTAAAGGCATTTGTAATTTTTGTTATTTCTCCTTTTCATCAAAATAACCGATACCATTTTTTATGAGAAGGTACAGAATTAATAAAAAAAATAGATTTACTCTGAAACAAAACATTTATAATTTCAGTTATAAATTAATTTAAATAGTCAAAACATCATCATTTACGTCTAAAGTATGCAATAAACTAGTAACATAATGTACGAATAATACAATAGTATCACACTTTTAAGTACCAGAAAATAAATGCCTCGAGTTAGAGCTTAGAGATAGAGACCTGTCCATTTCTTCCATTAAGGTCGTAAGAGGTGGGTGATGATATTAAGTTCAAGTATCTTTTAGGCAACAGGCTAACAACCTGTCAATATTACATGTCTATAATAATCTAAATTTTGATCTAAAACGGCGCTAAATATAGCCACAAAAAGTGAAGTCGTGATTTATTCTAAAACTCTTCACGTCCTCTGTCTACCCCACTTAGGGATACAGTCGTGGTGTATGTATAAACAAATCTACAAATCTTACTTTTTCAAGATACATCACTAAAATTAGCATTTTTATACAATTAAAACTCAGCTTAAGATTAGCTTAACTAGAAAAATAATAAAACATTATTATTTGACTAAATTGCTCCTATTTAGGTGCTGCCAAATATTTATACATAGTTAGCAATTTTTTATTACTGCTATTGCTCGACAATACCTGTCTAAATCAACTCAAAAGCTTAATTCAGCCACGTAATCAATAGAGGGCGTTAAAACTATTAACAAAGCGCCATCTATATTAAGGAACCAACAACACATAAAATCAGCCTAATCCTGTAATCTCTTCTCCACAGTACTCTTAATCTCATCGTAGACTCCGAAAAACAAAAACGCGCCGATCGTAATGGCGAACACCCGCGGCGTACACCCGGCGAAGAGACCGCGCAACCCGGCTTCTTTGTATATGGCGCTCAGTACTGTGTGGATCTGCAAGCTGTGTGCACTGGTGCTCTCTGCTAGGATTATTCGAGTTTTGGCGACGTCTAGTGGTGTTGTGACTGCGCCGCTGATTGCACCGGCCACCGAGCCGCAACACGCACTCTGAAAAATGTAAAAAAACCAAATAAATAAGTATTTCTGGTGGATTATAAATAAATACAAAGAGGGTACAGCTATTAAATTACATTTTAATACATTACTTATTCAAATAACTCAAGTATTGGGCTTTAAAAGCATCAAATGTAGATCATAAGTAAGGATAACAGATTGAGAGGCAAACTTAATTTTGCCGCTGTCTCCATTATCGATTTTACTAGAGCATACTGCAATTTTTTACGAGGTTTCAGGTTTCCACTAGTTTTTGTATATATTTTTCTCAGATTCACGATAGATTTACGTGCCAATGAGATAAAACAGGTGTCCCAAAGTATAATTTCTATTGTGTTTATTATTTATACACTTTGCATGAAATGTCATAAGAGAAAATAAAAAAAATAGTACGTAATTTTTGTGACGACTTCTCTCCCACTTGTTTTTTTTTAGATTTACCTAGGTTAATTAAATAATCAATCCTCGCATTTACCTGGAAGCTGGTGACTTCCCCGTTGTTCCGCCTTCGCACTTGTTCCTTCAGCCACTCCCAGATGGGGATGTCGATGACTCCAAACGGCAGGTCCCTGGCGACCGTTGACGTGTACCCGCGGAACAAGCCTTTTCGGAAACCTTCGGTCTTATAAGCCTATGACAAGATACTTTGTTTTAACCCTTGAGTCATTTTAGTCTTTTACTTAAGTAGCTCACACATCTGGCAAAATTAAACATGTCGAAAATGTAAATATATGCACGTTTCGTGTGCTCTGCCTATGAATTTGGAAATACAGGCATGATTATTATGTTTGCTGCTCCGTGTGGTGCCGGGTTAGAATAGCACCTCCCCCTTTCTTCCCGTGGGTGTCGTAAGAGTCGACTCTTGGAAAGGGTTAGTGTTAGTGTAGTGTATCACGTTTAACCATCTGGTTACCCTGAAATTGCTAAACGTGGCACTGGATTTTTGTGAATTCATGTGCTCTGCCCACCCCTCTTGGGAATTCAGGCGTGATAATATGTATGTATGTAGGTACGTATTATTAAGTTTATGTACCGCCGGCCACATGTATACACCGTTTTAAATAACACTAGGCTAGATTTAACTTTACTTAATTTACCGATCAAATCCTCACACATTTTAAATGGTGATACCGTTTGTACTGAGAACATTATATTATATATAACAAACAGTGATAAGTGTTATTGCAGTAATGACTTCCAGTGCATGGATTCCTGAGAAAATTCAAAGTTTGTCCATTAAAAGTCTAGTCTTAAACGAAACGAAGTAAGGTAAGCGCCCCTCCGCCCCTGTGCTCGACACTGACCCAATACACGGCACTTGCAACCTTATGTCACAGTAAGACAGGTGACAGATGGGTGTCGTCAACTGGGCGTTGAGGCGTCGGGCATTGGTACATTTACCTTATACTTACGTTGTAAAGTATGCTGAAACTGCTCCTCTTGTCAACACCGACGTAAATCTGTTTTCTCTGCTTCGCTATTTCAGTCGGCACGCGGATGACGCACGCCATCTGTTGCACGCAACGTGAACTATGTTAATATCTACATTCAAGTATGACTTAAATTGTAATATAATAATGACTTGCTTTTTCTTTGTTGCGTATTCCATATATCTTTAACAAATGACTTAAGCCTTTTTGATTTAAGTATAATAAAAAAATATGAAATAAAATTGGTTAAGAAGCAAGACATGAACTCAATATGTACCTTCGTTATCCGTGCCATGTTCTGCCACTTCTTAACCACTTTAGCCACTTTTAGCATCATTTTAGATTTACAGTTTAGAGACTTCAGGTATACTTTAGGCGACAATCTCCTCCATCTCTATTTAAACCTAAAGCTATATTAAAAATGGCTACGCAGCAAGAAATGGTCATCGTTTTGGCTTAGTACCGTTTCATGTGCTTTGTCTACCTACTCCATGCGTAAGTCCAGACGTACGTGTATGTAGTTTAAAGGTATATTAATGACAAAGTATTATAGTCAAAAGAATATAACTCACAATTTCGGCGACAGCAGCGGCCCCACTATGCACCGCGGGCACAAACGCAGGCGACACCAAGGGCTCTGCTATAGATTTGACAGTCTCGTAGGAGACGAAAAATAAAGCCGCGCCTGGCATCGAGGCAGTTGCCACTGGTGCCAAACCTAGAAAACAGAACAACGAAGTGAAGACGAGTCTTTCGTAACAACACATAGATGGGGTTAGTAGTAGAGATAAATCGCTTCATTCGCAGAACAGTAACCGTATTTCATTGTAGGTACATAATATGGAAAGACAGATACTTTAAAACATGGAGTATTAAGTGCTAAGACTTTGAATTCGTAATCGTGTTTAAATCTTGTTGTGAGAAACCAATAATCGCATTATACAAAATTTTCGTACGAAAACAGCGAGTAGAAGTCACTTATATTTATATTTACGCGGGACTTAATCACGGTATTTTTTAATTACCTCTCCACGTTTCGGCCGCGTTACAGCGACCGTGGTCACGAGTTGACTGAAGCGGAGCTCGATTAAGTCCCGCGTAAACATAAATATGTGTGAGAATCACGAAAGTTTAAAACAGTATAGAAGTCACTTTTTCCAAAACGAAATTAATTTATCGTTTGGCTCCAATAAAAACTGAAAGGATGTTTACATAGCACGTAACGCCCTCTATTGTCGGATAGCTAGACCTTCAATCAACTGGTACCTCGTTACACCACGAGATGGCGCCTTGATTTAGCAAAGTACGTCCGATCCTACAGATATTCTATTTCATGAAGTCCGTTTGGTTATGAATGTTGTCAGGCGTGCATGTATACAATGCTTTGGTGTGCGTAAGCGCGGGAGCGCTCAGTCACGATCGAACCGCGGTCGATGTCACTAGTGTCTTTAGTTCGCGTCAGATTGTGTCACGGAGTAGCGATAGCATGGAAGCATGGAAGAAAAAATTGAAAATGACTATTTGAAATATTCTGATATGGATTTCCAGTTCACAATTAATTTGCAAGATGATTCTGATAGTAGCGAATTGGATTTTGAAGATTCGTCAGATAGTGATTATTAGTTTTCTCTGTAGTATCTGAATTAAAATGCTTACTTATTGAAATATGTTTGTCTTTTATTTACTACCCGTAATAATACCTCCAAATTTTATTTAATGCTTCGAAATATTTAAACAAAATCTTACTTTGAAAAATAAAACATAAAATATATTTATTGGTCTAATCAGTTTTCCATGCTGACGCTCCTCACGTTCACGCACACAAGGACGCTTATCGGTACACGTTACGCACGCAACGAAAGCCAAACGGACTTCGTGAGATAGAATATCTGTATTAGTGTTCAAAACATACCCTTGTAAACCCCCTTGAAGCCCCCAGACTTTCGCAGCCCTTGTGCACTCTGCAGACGTGTCTTGAGGGTGTCTAGAGGGTATAAGCCCGCCTCTACGGTCAATCCGGCCAAGGCGCCTGCCTGAAAAAATATATTTTTTTAAATTCCTGAACATTAGTAGTATAATACTACTAGTATTTATGTCTGTGGTGTGGTGTCAGGTTTAGAACGCCTCTCTATTTCTTTCGTAAGTTTCGTAAGAGACGAATAAGGCAATAGGTTAAGGTAGGTACATTTCACGCAACAGGTTAGTACCCTGTCACTATTGTACCTCTTAATTTAAAACCTAAATAAAAATATGTTAGAAGTCGGTAGTGTCCGACCGAAGCTTCGGCTTCGGCTTCGGCTTCGGCCACCTTCGGCCAAAAAAATCACCTTCGGCCAAACCTTCGGCTTCGGCCACAATTTGGCCGAAGCTTTGGCCGAAGCCGAAGGTTGGCAAGTTGTGATTTGAAATTGGACGAACGATGCCAGAGCGAGAGGGATAGTGCGCAGCGCTTAGCAGAGCAGCGTTTCGCCGGCCCGATCGCATTGCTTGCAGTTAATTACATATATAAATTACTGACAACACATAACATAACAACATAGTCACATTTGATTTAGAAGCGAAAACTGCGGATAATTGACTGCTGTTTTTTTTACTATGAGCAAATTCTCGTATTTCTTAGGGCCAACATGGGGTCAACACACCTTCGGCTTCGGCTCCGGCTTCGGCCGAAGATTTTGATGAAAACCGATTAATCGGCTTCGGCTTCGGCTACGGCCAAAATTGTACCTTCGGTCGGACACTAGAAGTCGCTAAGAGACATGAACCATGGTTTTTATTTTATGATGTTGCGTGTGACGCGACGTCTGTTTTTATCAAATTAAAAATCACTTACGATTGCAGGCGCCAAATATGAAGCATTTGTGAAATTTGGCTTTTCCAAGGTCGCCATGATGCCCCAAAACTTCTTCTAGAACTTCCTTTTCTTCTTCTATTACACTTTTCGACTTTTAATACTTGCAGCCCCAACCTGAAACAGAACCCTCGTTTACATTATAATCAATTGATGTTCAATTGATCAATTGATTCATAGGCGGCACTTAACTTAGTCTCAATAATAATATTCTAGTAGTCGAATGAGTAGATTAGTCTGTTCAAAATAGCCTTTCTTTTTTGTCGGTGTCAATAATCAAGTCTCCTCTCTGACTCTCAAAGGTTGGCCGTAAGAATTCCCATAAGGGATAAGTTCGCCTTTGTAAATCGCCATTTCATTTGTGTATAAGTTTTTTTATTTCATGTTCTTTCCTTTTGCACAATAAAGTGTTTAGCTACCTACTTACTTATTAGTAGACGAAGATCATTCGAAGTCGCTCACCTTTTCGTAGATAGGTATCAATTGAGTCCGCAACACACTATCTCTTTCCAACGAGACGGGCGAGAAAAGGACGCACGCTTTTGTCTACTATCCACACACGTCACTATTACATTACCTAAAGTTTATCTAAAAGTTTACTTGGCACTGACACAGTGACATAAATCACTCCCGCTCTGACACAGTTTAAAGAAAACTTATCGCAAAATGGAGATTAGATAAAATATATTGTCTGTGCGGATAACCGGCGTCCCATCTAAGGAAAACACTAAAATGACGCAACACTGAAATGAATGAAGGAAATACCGTAGCGTGATTTCAAGGTCGCAAAGATTGTGAAATTGGCTGTTATTTTTACTTGTAGACAGAGGGCGGTACGCTCCACGTTGCCAATTGGGTAAATAACTAAAAAAACCTATTTAGTCCGTCTGATTACTAAAAACCCGTGTGTTGCCGGGTTAGAATAGCACCTCCCCCTTTCTTCCCGTGGGTGTCGTAAGAGTCGACTCTGGGAAAGGGTTAGTGTATTGTGGGCGATGGGCTAGCAACCTGTCACTGCAATATCACATTTAACCATCTGGTTACCCTGCTGAAATTGCTAAACGTGGCACTGGATTTTTGAATTCATGTGCTCTGCCTACCCCTCTTGGGAATACAAGCGTGAGAATATGTATGTATGTATGTATGTACATATTTTTGCTTTTATTTGACAAGCAGGGAATGAAGTGAAATACAGTCCTCGGAAGTTTCGAGTGACATCTTTACGTGATACAATTTTTTACCACGGCGTGCGATCACGATCCCCCATTCCGGAAGTTTGGTGATCGATACGATAACTTAGTCGATGTTTAACTACATATTTGTAAAAAGAAAGAAACCCGTGTGGTGCCGGGTTAGAATGGCACCTCCCCCTTTCTTCCCGTGGGTGTCGTAAGAGTCGACTCTGGGAATGGGTTGGTGTATGTATTGTGGGCGATAGGCTGGCAACCTGTCACCACAATATCACGTTTGACCATCTGGTTACCCTCAAGTTGCTAAACGTGGTACTGAATTTTTGAATTTATGTGCTCTGCCTACCCCTCTTGGGAATACAGGCGTGAGAATATGTATGTATGTAAAGAAACACGTGTCCCATATTTTTCCATAATCTAACTAACGGACTAATTAGTTTTTTTTTTTAACCCAGTCGAAATCCCTATTAAATACTTTTAGGGTTGCGAACCGAATTGTTAAAAAGGTAGGTACATATTACCATGTGCAGCCCGCGTTGTGTTGTGTTCGTAGTTTAAATTTCAAGAACGCTAAGTTTCTATCCTCATACAAAAATTTTAGAATCCTCCAAAATTAACCATGTGAAAAATTCCGTAATTTTTTGAAGTCTATCACAGCTTAAAAAACCCTATTGACTTGAAACTTGGAAAAATTCATTCATATCATCATAACTGTTTCGCAATGTTTTCTTTCATAATTACTATGTTGAATATAAGACTAAATCATTTGGGATGGTATTAAAAATGGTCTTATGATAATAAAACAAAAAAAACAGTCAACCCTGTATTAAATGCCACAACCTAAATAACATTACATTTTGTACAGTTGGCACAAAAAATATAGTCAAACCAGTACACGGACTTATTGCCAAAACATTAAGATCGTATGTTCAGATTTTTGTCACTTTCACTGATTCTATATCTTCGTTTGTTTTACCACCTGTACAATATTTGTTCTCAATAAATAACATTTTCATTTAATACAGCTTAATTTTTTTAAACATAATTTTTAAATAAATACAACAATAATGGTAACTATTATGACATCACAATTCACAATCAGTTGTTACTTAATACTAAAAGTACTAAAACACTAAAACGGTTTAACAAAATTGTAATACTAACATACTTAATTAAAACATCATCATCAACATTTTTATAATGTACTTTTATACAAACTGTTTAAAAATTATACATATACTCCATAACATACCTTTTCAATGATATGCTAAAATAACTATTATATGGACCAACTCAGATATAAATAATTTATGATACAATGTCAACAATTAACTGAACATTTATACTTTATAATAAAAAAAATTGCATGTTTTGCGTTTTCTCATGCATATTTAACCCCTCATATGCGGGAAAGGAAAAATATACTGCATTCGAGCCTCTTCTGTTTCAATATCTACAAATTATGGTGATTAAAATAAAAATAAAAAAAGATATCCATAAAATGGAGCAGATCTGCTCCGTAGCATACGAGAGGTTAAGGCATTTATTGTGCATTCGCATGCATATTTCGAGGTTTTTGTTGCATATAATCTGGTCTTTTACTTTTGTCGAGCGATCTTACTCACACGACCTCTAGTTTAACATTCCAAGATACAACTCTCTACCAACTAGTACTACCTATCAAAATACGTCTCCACAACCCTCTTACAATCATCATACACTCCAAAGAACACGAACCCACCGGCCATGAACGCTGTAAACCTTGGCGTACACCCGGCGAAGAGCCCCCTAAGTCCCGCCTCGTGGTATATAGCCCGCAGTACAGGCGAGACGCGGAGCTTGCGTGTCTCTGTGTACTCTGGGGCCAGCATTATTCGAGTTTTTGCGAGGTCTAGGGGAGTTGTTGCGGCGGCAGCGAAACCGCCGGCTAGGGATCCGCAGCAGGCGCTCTGGGGAACACATACATACATATATAAACAATAATAATCTAGCTTAATAAACCAAAAAAATCATATATTTAGTCCATCAGATAGATTACAAAAAAATATTAAACACATTTTTTTTTATCTAAAACTTGTCGAGCTAAACTCGATTTAAAAACGTGAGTTACCCTATGTTCAATGTCACATTTTTTTTTTGTACAATTTTTACATAGGCGTGACGTCACAAGCCCGGAAGTTTAATGACTTTAAACCTTGGTCAATGGTTAGTTGTTTGATAAACCAAAAACCTGCTCATTATTTTCCATAATCTAAATAATGGACTAATTAGAATTACATATTTATAACCCAGTTGATATCCCTATTGTGCACCATGGAGGTTAGCCATGTTACAGAGAGTATATGAGTACCTGGAAGCTGGTGATCTCTCCATCGTTCTACTCCACCTACAAGATGGGCAGACGACTGGATAAAGGTCGCCGGAAAAAGCTGGATGCGGGTCGCTTCCAACAGGTATTCTTGGAAATCTAAAGGGGAGGCCTGTGTTCCGCAGTGGACGTCTTATGGCTGAAATGATGATGATGATGTGTACCTGGAAGCTGGTGATCTCCCCGTCGTTCCGCAGCCTGACTTGAGTCTTGAGGAACTCCCAGACGGGCAGCTCCAGGAAGCTGAAGGGCAGGTCGCGCGCCACCGTCGACAGGAAACCGCGGTAGACGCCCGCGCGGAGACCCTCGGCCTTGTAGGCCTGCGGACACCGTACAGGATATTGCGAATGTTATGTGTTAAATAATAAGAGTAAAGCGGAAAGGGGGTTAAAGGGCGAATATTCGAGCGTTTGAACGGCTGTCAATATTCTCAACACTTTTTTTATCAGATTTCTTAAGAATCTGATATAAAAAAGTGTTGAGAATAAAGACAGCGGATCAAACGCACGAATATTCACCTAAAGACCTAAGGCCCTGCGCAGACAATAGACTATCCACGACGGACTTTTTAGTCTGTGAGAATAGAACCTATGGAATTATATGCAGTACCGCACATGACACGCAAAAAGTCCGGCGCACGATGCATACAATCCACGTAGACTTTTTATGCGTCTCAGACTCGATCGCACAAAAAGTCTGTCATCTGCGCTGCCCCTAAACCATTCATAAGGAGTCAATTTACAATAGTTGAAAAATAAAAGAAAACAAAAGCCGTTAATTCCTCTTACTGAGTTTGCAAAACTTTTTAGATGAATAATTGAAAATCAGTCAAAGAATACTCTGTATTGCCGAATAGGGTAGGCAGAGCACACGAAACGCTCCATAAACCAAACCATGATTTTTCACGTTTAATGGCCACTTCTATCATATTTTTTTAGGTTTTGAGTTGACAGGTATAATAGTGATAAGTAGGTTTTATATTGTTGTTTACTAGGTAGGTACTCTGCCCCCTTAACATCTTTCCGTGCCCCCTCTTACCTCAATCAGTATGTTGATGCTGCTGCGCCGCTGGCTGCCCACGTACGTCTGCTTGCGCTGCTTCGCGATCTCCGTGGGCACGCGGATGACACACGCCAGCTAAAGTAATACAGAAAACTCAGTAGAACAGAATATTTCTAGAGTTCCACAAAGTTAAAAGTTAAAACAATATCAAAAATTTAAAAACCCCTGACATTGTCGTTTCAAATTTTAACATTTTTAAGAATATGCTAAACATTGTATATTCTACACGCGTGAAAGGGCTTTCAGTCCCGCCATTTCCCAATCCCGCATGATACGGGATTAAGGGCGCGGGATCCGCGGGAATTGCGGGATCCACGGGAATTGAAAATTTCTAGGCCTGTTAATACTGACATTGAATTCAAGATGCGGGATTGGAAGCGCTAACATGATGTAGTCTAAAAGTAAATGCACTGACAGCTGAAGCGGAGCAGTGGACTCATGGTGCAAATGAAACGCTTATTGAATTTAATTGAGAGATGTGCACTCTCTTTCAATTAAATTTCAATATTACAACTGACACCGTGACGCTACGGCACTGTGCCGGCCAGCTTCTGCTTTTGCGTTTGGAGCTTAAAAAGTTGTTTCATCTTTACGAAGAACTTCTATCTTACCACTTCCCCAACGCAAGCCGCGGCACAGTGTACCAGCGGTACATACTGTGGAGCAACCAGTGGCTCCGCTAGCTTCTTAGTAGTCTCATAGGACATGAAGAACAGGGCTGTGGTTGGCATAGACGTAGTTGCTACTGTCAATAACCCTGAAACAGTTATTTCTTTATTTGAATCTTTACTACCCGTAGATGGCCAGTGTCAAGTCTAAGCTTCTTAATAAAGGCCTTCCGTCCTTCCTCCATTCCTTTTTAATAAAGCTTTATAATAAGGAATGGTCCTTCGGTTGTAAATGGCATGAACCCAGGCTTAGATCAGTAAGACTATTGTGAAATGTGAACCAAATCATGATTGCTTTAAATTTGACAGGTCGAAATCAATCTCTCTTTGATGTTAGGAATAATTTTGCTACACAAAAGCATTTCACAGAGATGGTCCGGATATCAATCACTTTCCTCCATTGAGCTGATGTAGATTTTGAGTGTGTTAGAAAAATGTGACTCTACCTGCAAGTTATGTGTCCACTGTGTTTTAACCTTTTAAGTCTTTTTAAATGACCATGTAATGTGGTCAACAACTATATTAACATTTTTGAGTAAAAACTGATTTCTTGGGTTCCTCACAAAGTTTTTTTTTTTTCAAATATTAGTTTTGGTTTTGAACTGGCAAGGATAATTTTAAACTGCAAGTGTGAATCACCATGCAAATGTTACCTTTATACACTCCTTTGAATCCCCCAGCCTTTTGGAAGCCCTGCGCGCTTTGCAGCCGCGTCTTTAGTGTATCTAAAGGGTAGAGGGCAACGTCTACCGATATGCCAGCCATGGCACCTGCCTAAAAGTCAAATAAGATTTTAAAAAATATTCTCAAATATGACTTTGTACTTTATAACCCTTTAAATGACTTAAAAACTGACTAAACTATCACTATGTGATTTAAATTAGGCTTAAAAGTCAGTAAAACCAAACGTATCATACAGAAATATCGAAAAAAACAGCGGCAAAGCAAAGATTCCAAGTCAAAAACTTTCAATGTTGTCGCGAAAGTCATGTATTGTTTTAAACAATTAGATACCTGAATTTATTACTTACTATCAAAGGCGCCAAATACGTGAGCTTCACTGATTTAGATTCATTTAAAGGTTCCATTTTCAGTGTTTTAGCACCACGGAAATATCAAGGTGATCCTAACCTCTTCGCGTTATGGGTAGAAGATTAAACTAAAGAGTTCCACATAAGCTGTTTAATTTCTAACTTTAATTGCTTATATAATTCAGAAGATTACACAATACATGCGGCAGTATTTCATTCATCTCAAATTTATGTAAGCACTTTCATCATTTTTCAAAGTTTTGAACTTTTGAAGACAATCACCAATCACATCACAATGACAGTGACAGTGACATTTACATTTACACTCTGTGCTGCCACTTGAAATCCAAAGATTTACAATAAAATATAAAATTAACCTTACATAATAAAAAAAAGGTTCGCTAAAATGATTATCAAAGATGATGTGAGGGTAACTCACGTTTAATAAATCGAGTTTAGCTCGACATGTTTCGGGCTAATTCGTAGACCTTCATCATCTTCATATATGGCGGGAATCGAGTTGTCTGAAAAGTGGATATTTGGTTTGGCGCGGTGAATATTATTTGCAAATTGATGGAGTGGCCATGGGTTCATCGATAGCTCCTGCCGCTGCCAATATTTTTATGGAGTTGTTGGAGGATAAAGCCTTAAACAACGCTCCTGTGGTTCCTAGATATTAGTGGCGATACGTGGATGACATTTTTGCCATTGTGTCAAGAGATAGTTTGTCACAATTTACCAACTACTTTAACACGGTGCACGATAAGGTTAAGTTCACGGTGGAGATGGAAAGAGATGGGCATCTGCCATTTCTGGATGTTTTGGTTATGCGTAGACCTTGTGAGAGGCTGGAAACCACAGTATATTGTAAGCCAACTCATCGCTACTTGAGGGCAGATTCACACCACCATCCGTGTCATTTATCTTCTTTGCCCAGAACGTTGATAAATCGCGTCTTGAAAATTTTAGATCTTCGGTTTGTTGATCGTAAACTGGGTCACGTGAAGCGTGTCTTGGAGAGCAATGGGTACAACTGGAGGCAGTGCAACCGTGTTGTGAACGTGTCGGCTCCTCAGTGGCCGGAAGAGGCTGAGAGGTTACCAGTATACTTGCCGTATATAAAAGGGGTAACGAATAAAATCGGGTACTTGTTACGCCGTAGATATAGCATCAAATCGATATTGGGCTCTCATATGCAGTTGAGACAGTGGATCCGTTCACAAAAGGATAAGGAGCCCCTGAGTGGTCCCGGGGTATACACGATTCCTTGTTCATGTGGCAAAAATTACATCGAAGACGCTGGACGCAATATTTCCACGAGGTAATCGGAGCACATACGCAGTATGAAGAAACAAGATGATAGGGGGTCAGCCGTTGCCGAACACTCAATGAACTCTGATTCAACGCACTATATCCGTTTTAACATTCAACGAAAAGTACGTGAAGCTATAGAGATTAATCGACGTTCAAATTTTAATCGAGATAGTGGTTGGTCGGTGCCTTCGAGTTGGAAGACGGTTTTGAATCTTCGTACTGCGTCAACAGCGAGTGTGGAGGTGCCTTTACAAAGTGATGTGGTTAGTGTTGCGTGTTACCCTATTTTTGACAATAATATAAATGACGATAATAACGAGGGTAGTCGTGTGCCAGTGTTAGTTTCGTCGCGCACGAGCAGTCGCGCGAAGAGAACGAAGGCGCGCAGTGCGCGTTTGGCAGCAGCAGCCGCCGCGACTCCTAGATCTTCATCTAGATGATCCTAGATCTACAAATTAGCCCGAAACATGTCAAGCTAAACTCGATTTATTAAACGTGAGTTATCCGAAATTTTTCAACATGAGCTTGATGAGAACAACGCTTTAAACTCAATTCGCTTTTAATTTACCTACCAAGTCAATGGTGCGGAACCCTTCGTGCGTGAGTCCGACTCGCACTTGGCCTTTAATATAATTGTCTCAATTTCGTGTCCTAATTAATACAGGATAAAATGCACCAAATTTCAGTATTTTATGGAACTTTATACTTGACCACGTGAGTTTCGGTTTCGGTTTCGGCCGAAACTGAAGCCACTGCCGAACATTCGGTTTCGGTTTCGGTTTCGGCCGCAAAACCAGTTTCGGTCGGACACTAGTAAAAATACACAAAATTCGAATCCGGTAACTACAGCCACTGGTAACAAAAATTAAATAAATGTTGGTGTTTAGGTAAGACAGCAACACTGGTGACATTACGTTAGGTTTTTTTTTAATCGACTTGGTAGATTACTTGACCCTATGACCATTCATCCATGAAACGAAGACGAATTAAATTGCACTGCATGAAGATCGACGAAGTCGTTAATCATATTTCCCGTAAAATAGTATCACCTGGTAAATGCTTTTTAATTAAGAAAATGCTTGTGAAAACTAAATGCTTACGTAAGCGCACAAATTCAACAAAGGGGTGTATATCATTTGTTTTGTATGCATTTCACATTCGTCTTTTCCAATAATATCCTCGTTTATACTGCATACAAAACAATTAAAAATGCTGCCGGTATAAATAACTCATATTTAATTTATTAAAAATGTAGCCACTATTTTTTCTCTTCCGTTTTTCTACGTTTCCTAGACCTGCCAGTCTCATGCACCACCTTATGCCGTTTCAGACTCGCCGCAACCGCAAACGGTTTCTTGCATACATCGCAAGAATACGGTTTCTCGCCAGTGTGTACCCGCACATGTAGCTTCAAGTACGAAGCATTCGCAAAATGCTTCTTACAAATCTCACATATATGCGGTTTCTTTCCGGAATGAATCTGTTCATGTCTCATTAAATTACACCACTGAGAAAAGGTTTTCCCGCAAGTTTTGCACTTATATGGTCTATGTTGTGTATGCACACGGACATGTCGAGCTAGAACCGATTTCTTAACAAACACCTTACCACAACTGTCACATGTTAATATCTTACTCGTGTGAATTCGTCTGTGATCGTAAAGGTTGTGTCTATGTTGAAAGGTTTTGTTGCATGTGCTACACACATATTGCTGTGAATTTGTAGTTTCACTGAATTCGTCATCTTGATTGAATCTTCGTTGAAATGTACAATCATCAGTCGTACCAGAAAACATCAGGGGATTGTGTATTAAGTCATAGTTTGTTTGGAGGCCATTTTCGTGGAATCCCAATACATTAGAAGGCTCTTCTATGTTACAAGTTGGGTCCATTTCATTTACAGGTTCCATTTTTATGGTAATCGTTTCTTGAGATATGGAACACTCCTTATTAATGTCGGACTCCAATGATTCTGGAACAGAAAGTGACTCATGGAAATATTTGACGGAAATATCTGATGGAAATATTTTTTTTGTTCAAGGTGAAAAAGTACATTGATTTTTTTTACCACCTAAGTTTTTATCATCACATTTTTTTTTATAGCTATTTTGATAAATGACTTTCAAAGCCCCCTCCCTCCATAGGTTGACAATTGATTTTAGGACAATATAATTTTATGTAATTCCTAACTTCAGTCTTTTCTCAGATTGCTTTTTTTAGATTTAGCTTTCTGGCACAAACTACTTACATATGACAACAGTACACACTGGTGTACCATACTAGCACACCAGTGCTGCGGTACATACTTCGCGGAACATAACCCAAGCATCAATCTTCAAGTATCTGTTATAAGTTTCCAAACATGAGCTGCCAGGGAACACTTACCACTCCATGTTGGTTCCTGTTTAACAGTAACAAACTCAGGCTCAACAGTAATAATCTCTGGGTCACCAGTAATAAGCTCTGGTCCACTATTAATTAAATCTGGTTCACTGGTAATAATCTCTGGGTCACCAGTAATAATCTCAGGGTCTCCAGTAATAAACTGTGGTTCACTGATAATTAAGTCTGTTTTGCTGGTAATAATCTTTAGGTCACCAGTAATAAGCTCTGGTTCACTATGAATTAAGTCTGTTTTGCTGGTAATAAACTCTGGGTCACAAGTAATAAAGCCAGATTCTTCAGGTACAGACTCCATCTTCACAGCTACCATTTCAGGCATAATGAGTGGTGGGTCTTCTTTTAAAGGCACTGGCACTTTATCTTCCATTTTTGCTAGAAAAAATATTTATGATCATCTTTGTGGTAATTTTGTTGTCTTATACATACATAAAACAAGGCTATAGGAATACTTTCAAACTGATGGCTTGTGTCTTATGTGTATAGTAAAATAAATTTACTGAATTAACTGACTGAACTCTGTACTAAACATGGATAAGTTTTTTTTTTAATCTTTGTGTCCTATATCATCCAAAAGTAGAGAGTCTATGAAAGACAAAATTCCACATCCATAAACTAAATGCAACATCTCCATAAGAGAGTTTTATGTGAAAATCTTTTTACTGGAAGCCTCATTATTAATTTCTTAACAATTGAGACATACTTGTTGACAAAAAAGCAAAAAGGAAAGTCCATTTAAAAACATACTGTAGATGTTTGTTACAGTTACCTTAACTTTTTCGATTTAATTTGTTGATGCTGCTTACGACCGGTAATGCTACGATTTGTTTATCTTACTTACAGACCTTACAGTACTGAATTTAAAAGTATTAAATTAAACCAATTTCTCGTGATTATCAATCACTATACTATCAGTATTCATTACACGATTGACCGACGAAAAACTGAGACTCTTAAAAGAGGATACAAGACGGTTTCTTATAGTCGGAATCGCATTGCTTACAAAATAAATTTTATGAATAGATAGGAAAATAAATAAATAAGTCCACCTCCACCCGGTCACCGATCTGTCAACTTTGCTGTCAATTTGACGTAACCATTTTTGTCCGAATGTCAACTGCGTTTCGTTCATTTGCTAAAGAAGAAATAAGGTAAAGGAGCAATGACCATGCAGTTAAGTATAAAATAGATCCCATTTAATTTCGAATATTTTAATAAATAATATTAGTAACTCGATCGCTCCGTGCTTCTCAATCAGAATAGAATATCTCTAAAAACCGATTTTGGCTTTCAGTACAACATACCGTTAGCCTCTTTACTATGCTGTTTATTAAGATTGAAGCGGAAAAATTCAAAATTCAAGTTACAAATCACTGCGATGCGATTGTCTACATGGATTATGAAATAAGAAAAAAAATACGCAGATCGTAAAATCAAGTTCTAATTAAAATATTGTATAATTAAATAATTTCACTTAAGTAATATTACATAAAGACCAATCAAAGGATCTATGAACTCTCGATTCGTAGGACATGATTACTTTTAGGAGAACGAGCCGTTAGTGTCAGTTGGATACCACAAAATCCATTCAATACAAAACATTCATTAGTTTTATTTTTATACATAAGAGTCGGACAGTAAAACTATTCTTACATAATATTTGAGACCATTAGCACAACGGCAGTTATCCCCGAAATCTAACTTTTGCACTGAAAAGCGATGCGACTACTTAAAATAAATACTCCCACAACTTAAAATCTTGCCTCATTAAATACCGAGGCCTCTGCCAGTTACCAGGAGACATATTAAAACGAGTTGACGATGGAACCGTCATGAGTTCGACCAAAATAAATTACAAATACCCCAACAGCAGCAGTAGGATAGTTTTAATACTCTTTAACAACTCTCGCCTTCTAGGAGTTTGGGGGCGTCCATAAATTACGTACGTAGGTGTTTTTTTCAATTTTCTGACCCTCCCACCCCCCTTGGTGAGATGTCGTGAGAGTTTATTCAACCCCCTCCCCCACCCCCTAAATCTCAATATGTTATAGTAAAAAGAAAAAATAATATGAAGACGTAACTTAAAAAAAACTTAATTTTTTCTTCGTTCGGAAACACTCATGAAGTGTCATAAGTATATGTAAAACGCCATAGGGGAAGATGGGGTAGCCTCATACAGTTTTTTTACTTTGCCGTATAGAATTTTCTGTGGTATCAATATTTACATCAATTTATAAAAATCTCATAGTTTTGTTATCTGCCTTTATATTAAAAATACGTAATTTGTGTAAATACGCATGTGTGGCGCTCTGTAGAGGTAAATATAAAAAATGGAAAATGTATGAATGTACCCCCACACACGGGGTAGATTCATACGCGTGACAAAAAACACAAAAAATCGTTAAATGTTTATTATTAATCAAAATAAAAATACCAAAATTCATCATTTAGTTGAAAATTGTTGATTTCTAATCTCTTCATCTCTTTATTTTTTTCCAATTCTTCAATTCTAGTCTTCTCATGCGTATCCGTGTAAATTCTTGATTTTCCAAGTGGTCGACTTTATTTTTGCTTGTAATTTCTTACCATGTTCTGTAACACAAAATTATAACATCATTTCACCTGTAACACCTAAAAAAAAACGCGGGCCACATTTTTACTTGTACGAATGTACCCCGCTTACTGCTGTATGAATCCACCCCGTCATAAGAAAATGAAATAAAATTATTGTTTAAAAAAATCCAACCAAGAATACCGTTATTCGTGTATAATTTCACAAACTTGGCCCTTTTATCTTTTAAACAAATTAGTAATGAATAATCTATGTAACAGCTTTTACGGACAAAAACATGTTCAAAGTAAGGTTATAAAATTACTTACACGTGGCCGAATCACGTTCCGTGTTACCTCGTCGCGCGGTTCACACCGACTGCTGTCAAACTCCGTGAGTCAACGCACACATAAATAAGCTATGCAAACATGCATAAGTCCTTCATTCGATTTGCGCCTGCCAACCAATATCTCCAATGTATGAGGGTGCCCCCTGTATGAATCTACCCCATCTTCCCCTACACATACTCACTTCGCTTTTTCAGACCTTAGGCATCTGGATTAAATGGACCAAAATAGTAGTTTTTTTGTTTGTTTGAAACAAGAAAAAAATTGTGTGATATTTGCCGTGACCCCCCCTCCCCCCAATGTGAAATTAGATGAGATTTGACTCGACCCCCTCCCACCTAAAACACCTCACGTAATTTATGGAGGCCCCCTTTACCTTTATTACAGACATGAGACCGTTCTCAACAACTATTTCCTATTTTTCTTCTTAGCTGTAGCTTTCTCAGTTTTGTGTTGTGTTAGTCTGTGTCGTTTCAAGCTCGCCGAATAAGGAAACGCTTTCTTGCACACTTCGCACGAATAAGGTTTCTCTTGTGTGTGAATCCTGGCATGCAGCTTCAAGTAAGACGCGTACGCAAACTCGCCTTTACAAATATCACACACAAACTTTGTTCCGGAATGTATTTGTTCATGCCGTTGCAAACTGCCACGTTGTGTAAATTGTTTTGTACAAAGATTGCATTTGTATGGTTTTTCCTGTGTGTGCGTTCGCATATGGCGTATTAAGAGCGATTTTCTCACAAATCCTTTGTTGCAGAAATCACATTTTAATAAGGCGCCAGTATGAGCCCGTCTGTGATTGTCTAGGTTCTCTCTCAAACGGTATCGTTTGCTACAAATATCACAATGGTGTTTGTACTGTGCTTTGGTTATGTATGGTCGGATTGGTTTTTGGGATTTGTAGCATAAATCTTCGAAGCTGAAATCTTGGTTGTCGAATGGTTTTTGTACTATTGTTGACAAGTCTGCTTCTGTTATGGGTTTGTCTTCTGCGGAGAGTAATGGTGGACCATTGTCAGTTTGTTCACTTTTAATAGCGGTGTCTGTGAGTCCTACTGTGGCTGGAACAGATGAAAATAAGCTTTAATTTTACTAATAATTAAGGGTTAGTAGGGTTTGAAATGACAATAATAATTTTGTGAAAATGGATAATTTATGACTTGATACCTTGATAAAGTGGTCGGCAGTAAATTTGGCCACATGTTAAGTAGTGTGGATAAGTTAAAGCATCATTTTTTCCTGGTAATATTTGGCCAAGTTTATTGCTGAAAACTATTCTAACAAAACATTGCGTTCCTAAAAGATAATTGTATCCAAAGTTTTTTTTACTCAATGAAACACAATATTCAGTAATATGATTAAAACTCACCACTACATGATAACTCTTGCTCAATAATAACACATTCTGGCTCAAAGGTGTCTGGCTCTGCCTCGACTACAATTAAGTCTGGATTCATAGCACCAGCCTGTTTAGCTAAAAAGGAAGGTGTTCTATTGTTATTATTTATTGTTTCTTTATTATTTTAGTCTATGGAAGAATTTGGGGGAGGCCTATGCGAAGGCAAAACAATCTTTACCGGTGTCGGAAGATTGAATCTAAGTATAAATTG
>BHDV01021776.1:0-37211 GCA_005406045.1 Adoxophyes honmai
CACATAATTGCAAACAATGTCGCAAATTTATCCGATCCCTGATAATAACACAAAGTAACAAGTAGGTACAAGGACAAAGACAAAATCTAATCTGCGAATTCATCCTAAGTATTAGGTATGAGATTTCGTCACATCTCATAAAATCATAGTAAACCACAGAATTCTTACAAACTAATTATGCATCTCTTTCTGAAAAGTTTATAGGCGCTTAGAAAATAACTAAAAACTAAACGTTCGTATTCTCAAACGGGGTAGGCAGAGCATACAAAACGCTACTCAAACAAATCCATTCCACGTTTTGTTTAGGTTTAGACAAGAGCTTAACAATATTCAACAGGACATTAATTAAACTACCTCAAATTAAATTAATTTACATTAAAGTAAAAAACGTCCCCGAAACAATATACAGATGTAGTGAGAAACTATTTTCCTTCGTAAATTTTCGGAAAAGTTCGTATTTATCGTATTATTACTTAAAACAATTACAATTATTAATTAAAACTGGATATTTCCATATTATGTATTACATGGAATGAATTGCCGACATTTTTAAGCAATGATTACCCCTACGGCATTAAAATGAGAACTTTTCCGAAAATTTACGAAGGAAAATAGTTTCTCACTACATCTGTACTACTTAAGACAATAATGGTGAATGTGATGACGATAATGTGGGTAGTAGCAAACCGGTGTCAATTGCGTCAAGCAGTCGCGCGACAAGAGGAGTGACGCAGCTTGCGATCATGGGTTACGAATTGGCCTGAAACTTGTCGAGCCAATCTCCAAATAAAAACGTGAATATATATTTGTAGAAGGTATAGAATATACTTTTACTGCAATGCTCTTCATGGCCCTTCTGTGCACACTTGTCATATTCATCAGAGTTAATTTCTGGATCCGGGCAGCAAATTTTAGTTTTGTACACGCCGTCACACGTTATCGTAGTTTCTATTGTGTCTTTTGGACAACCCAAGGGACAGTTTGGGCATGCTTGGCTGATTTCAATGTTATTGTATGTGTAAAAGACATAGAGTTGATGCCCAGCGTAACTCAAAATGGCGACGACTGCTGCCGTTGTTATCCATCTTTGAATCGAAAAGATCATTTTCCTGAAAACGAATAGAAACAATGTAACCGATATAGTTTTAGTGTATAGTTCTACTGAGTGTCTGGACATTAACCGTACATAATTATTAACCAGTGGTCGGGTATGTGCGTCTAAAAACCCCTCTGTAAAATATTTCATGAAAATTTTAATTTTTGGCCTTGTGGGAACAAATATGTTTCGTCGCTTTTCGGGTCATGGCGCTGTGTTTTACCTACTTTATGGTCCGTACTCACGTCCCGTTAGTCACATGCAATCGTTCGACTTTGCGATGCTACGCGTTTGACCTAGAACCGGAGTACAAAAACGAGGCAATATTTTTAGATTTCCGGATTTTTTTTACATAAAAATTTCATAAAAACTGGCAAATGATTTTGTATACAGGGTGTCTGAAAATACATGTGAAGATAGATCACTTTCTGGAACTTTCAGTTTGAAAATATTGACGGTTAATTTTCGGCCATCCTATTTTAATAGGTGGTCTGCAATGGTACAAACAAAGTTTGATTGCTGGGTGGCAGAAATTAATGGATTATCTTATTATTAAAAAGCTATTTTCATGTCACGCAAACTGATAGTTTAAACACACTTATTGGAGATGCTGTAATGAATAAAATAATCAATGATAGTGAAATGGGATTAATACTAAGTATTATTATTAAACATAACAAATATGTAATCGCAATATCACGTTTAACCATCTGGCTACCCTGAATTTACTAAACGTGGCAATAGATTTTTGAATTCATGTGCTCAGCCTACCCCTCATGGGAATACAGGCGTGAGAATATGAATTATGAATGTGTAAATAATGTAATCGTAATTACCTTCGAAGTGTAGTGGAGTTCACGGCAGAACGAAAGAATCAACAAAAAAATAGTTTGTAGTTTATTACGTACCTACACTTCCCTCTGGCAGTAAAAACACTGGTCAGTAATATAATGAGACACATAACTTTGGCACGGTATTTATATAGCCACTGTAATGTTTACGTTTAATAACATTCTAATAAAGGTGCATGCGCAATTGTTTGTGCCAATAATACAACAGTTGGCGGAAAAGTTCGTGTTTATTTGTCAGTCAAAATGCCTACTGTTGCACAGCGACTGCAAGAGAGGATAAACTCATATTTTTTTAGTTAGCTTGTAGGGTGTCCCACTGCTGGGCAAAAGCCTCCCCTTTTTCTTTCCACTCGTCTCTATGTTTTGACAGATCTCGCCAATCAGATCTAAAACGCTCCAAATCGTCCCGCCATCTCCTCTTTGGGGTGTCCTTTCGTTTGGCAAATAACGTTTCCCAAATATCACTTCCCAAATAACTTATCGCAACAGTTTCATTTCCCAAATGCATCTATAGCAAAGTTACATTTCCCATTTTATTCATTTGGTCAAAAGATCATTTCCCAAAATTCCACTTTGTCAACATTTTATTTAGCAAATGCTTATAAAGCAAATGTTTTATTTTGTCATAAACTATTTTCCAAACAATTTTTTCCCAAATTAGTCACTTTGCAAGCTGAACTTATAGCAAAAGTCTAGTAAATGATGACTCATAGTTAATTTTATACACAGGCAAATCCCACATAATTTACTAAGGCAGCAGGGCAAAGGGGGGACGGGGGGACGAAGCCCCCCGCCAAGAGGGGCTCGGGGGGCGCAGCCCCTCGCATTAAAAACAATTCATACTGACTCGTACAACAATATGGGTAGGTTCGTTAGGTGTCTTGTGACCCCACAGAGCGGAAATAGAAGCCCTTGCCAGTGCTCAAAACTAAGTGCTACCAGTTTAGTTACCAGTATTAGTTACTACTCTAATAACTATTATCGTGAATCAGGAAATATTAAGGCTAGTAAATTTTACACTAGTAACTAATATATTTAATAGTAAACTAATAGTTTCGTGAAATAGGGCGTCAACATTAATCGCCATGTGACGGGCAAGCGTAAGAAAACTACCCACTTAAAATACAGTGATATTGATTTTTTCTAAACCTGACACCACACGGACCACTTTTTTTTTTCAAAACCTAAAAAATATTATGCTAGTAGTGGCTACAAAACGTGAAATAGTCATCGTTTTGTCTATGTAGCGTTTTGTGTGCTCTGCCTACCCCGTTTGGGAATGCAGGCGTGATTGTATGTATGTATGTTTTGATGTTTTTATCTTACACACTACTCATACTGGGATATAAATCGTATGCCATGCAATGTTTTGGGATAAGTATGTTATGCTAAACGATATATTTGCAAAAAAAATAATTGGGAAAGTAAAACTTGCCAAGTAATTATTTGCTAAGCAACCACTTGCTAAACAAAATGTTTGCAAACTGTAAATTTGCGATACGTAGTTTTGCCAATTGCACTTTTTGCGAAATGAAAATTTGGGAAACAAAATTTGCGATGTGATACTTTGGGAAAGATTATTTGCCAAACATTAGTAATGGGTGATTCCTAGAGGGCCTAATTTTCGATGTCGGGGGGTTTAAATCAAGTAATTAGTTAGTTTAAATGGTTCATTTTTTTTATTAGGTAGTTTATATCTGTGGGCAACTGGGACAACCGCTGATTTTTGTGTAATTGATTTTGATTATTTGTAAAAAATAAAAATGTATCACAATTCTTATTCCTCTGACGTGTCCGTTCTACATTTTTGCTACAACATTTGTCAATAAAAAAAATCGGTCAACTTTACGAATATTTTAAGGTACTTCACATATCAATTATTAGTTATTTTATCACCAGAAATGACCAAATATTTTTTACCTGTTATATTTTAACTGTACCTGAGAGTTTAATATGTGTCCGCCAGAAAATTCTTATTCCTCTGTCTCAGACTTAAAATAACCGTTTACCGCTCAAATTTAAGGATCCAAACAATATTTTCTCCGGGGGAGGTAGTTAATTGTGTAACGAATGCGTTAGGCGGTAGACGTCTGGGTTAGACGTATATCGCTGCGAAATACGACGGTAAATATCTTATTTCTCTGTCCTTGGTTAAGGATAGCGTTCTTATTACTCTGTCCCTATTTTTGAGTTTTTTGTTACTCTTAAAATCGCGATATAAATAACGATAATTTTTTTTTTTGATAAATTTGGCAATGCTCAATTATTAACGATATGATTTATTATTTTATACTCAAAACCTACTTCAATTTCTCCTGTTACTATGGGCCTTTTTTCTTATTCCTCTGGGCTCAAAATTAAAATTAAAATATCTCACTAACGTGTTTATAGAAAATGATGCCAAAACCATATTTATGCTTAAAAAGAAATGTGTTATCATGACAATACGTTTTTATTACTTAAATATTTAATTTAAAAAAAGACAGAGGAATAAGACAAAAATAGCTTCCTCTAGGAATCACCCTAATCCCCTCTTTGGTCTACCTCTGCTCCAGTTCCCGTCGATAAACTCAATAATTAAATTAAATTGTCAGAGGATACAACATATTCTACAGTAAAATATAGATAGTGTACATACATACTTACATACATCACGCCAGCAATCCCAAATGGGGTAGACAAGGCACACGAAACGCTCCATAGACAAAACCATGGTCATTTCACGTTTCGTGGCCATTTCTAGCATATTTTTTAGGTTTTGAGTTGGCAGATATAGTGACAGGTTGGTAGCCTGTCGCCTAAAATATAACGGTATAACCTATTCCTTAAGCTGCCTCTTACGACATCCACGTAAGAAATGGAGGTATTATTCTATCCCGTGTGGTGCCGGGTTAGAATAGCACCTCCCCCTTTCTTCCCGTGGGTGTCGTAAGAGTCGACTCTGGGAAAGGGTTAGTGTATTGTGGGCGATGGGCTAGCAACCTGTCACTGCAATATCACGTTTAACCATCTGGATACCCTGAAATTGCTAGATGTGGCACTGAATTCTTGAATTCATGTGCTCAGCCTACCCCTCTTGGGAATACAGGCGTGATGTATGTATGTATGTATGTATTCTATCCCGATGCCACACAGGACAGAACTATTATATAGCTAGTGTTTGTTTTATCTTACAAACATACATACAGTCACGCCTGTTGCCGACAGGGATAGGCAGAGACCACTTTGTTTCACTTGCTCCCGCTTTGTTTGGTCCTGGCACACCACTTTTACTTCATCAATTTGTTTTATCATTATAACAATGTTGTGAAAACTATTAATAAAAGTGTAAGTAATAGTATTATCACTTCACGTGCTCTTAAAAGTACTTACTTACGTCAATATAGCTTTGATCATTTTTGTGCCCAGGGAGTAATATATTTTTCGCTTTTTAATTTACCTCAATTGACTGAGACTAAATCAATTAGGCACATAAAATAATAATCAAAGCAATAATAATGTCTAGACGGCAAAATAAGATTAATAAATAATATGAATGTAGGTTTTCATACATGCTAGTCGCATTAATAAACTTTTTCCTCATACTTAAATCAAGTTGCTTTACTATATTATAGCAAATAAACTGTATGGGTTTCCATGTGGTGTTGGGTTTAGAATAAAACCTCTCCATTTCTTCCGTGGATGTCGGAAGAGGCGACTATATAAAGGTTTATATGTGCTTAAGGACATGAATTGAAAATATTTAAAGGCGATTACACAGGTAAAAATGTACTTAAAACTGTTTTTCTGTCACTTATTCCATTTATTTTGCAAAATATTTTGACACCCCATTAGGGGGTTGGGTTCGTAAGGACTAGATTACATAACGACTCTATAAGCAAAACGTCTTAGTTACATAAGGTCTTGGTAGCTAAATGTCTAATTGTACAAACGTCTTAACAGTAGAATGGCCGGGTTTAAGATTGGACTTAGTTCTATTACGTCTAATTTGTACAAAGCACTAATATAAAAATGTTGTAATAACAAAACGACTAGGTAGGCATATCGTCAAACATTAATAACGTCTAAATGGCATAACGACTAGATGGTTGAATGACAAGATAAACTCAAAACGTGGTTTGTGAAGGAACTCTTTGATAAGAAACTTCAAAGTCAAGTATGCAATCATGACGTTTTGCTACCAAGACAATTATGCTATCTAGACATTTTTCCTTATGCGTCGTTTTACAATCAAGACTTATTAATAACTTGGACGTAAACTCTATTAGTCATTTTGCAACTGCGGGCGTTATTCTATAGTTGTCGATTGAACAACTAAGACATTCTACTCACTAGGACATTCTGCAAAAAAGACATTGTGATTACTAAGACCTTATGCAACTAAGACGTTTTGCTTAAAGTGTCGTTATGGAATCTAGTCCTTACGAACCTAACCCCTTCTTACCAATTTTCAATAGTATTGGTTTTATAGTTTCGGAAAAAGTGGCTATGATACGGATGGACAGACATGACGAATCTATAAGGGTTCCGTTTTTGCCATTTGGCTACGGAACTCTAAAAAGCATGTATTTATCACGTTATCCTATTTTTTCATAATAAAGGTAACGTTAAAGTTCACTTACAACATTTGACATACTAAAATCACTGACTGGCTGGCCGAGACATGCTCCATCGGTCTCTTTCACACCCGCGTTTCACTTGCCGACCGCCAATGTTTCGCCCTCGTTCACTTCGCTCACTTCGCTCACTTCAATCGCTTGCATACAGCGGTGGAGTATGGATGTGTCAGCGCACATAATGGTACTGGCAGTAAATAATACGCGTAAATAGTTTGATGACATTAAATTTCTAGAGCGAAAAGAGCGGTAGCTCCTAATGATGGGTAGCCTGAAAAATTTCGAGCTAATCTCGACATAAACCCGACTATATCAATTGTTTATCATTTTCTCCAAAAATAAATTGGAGGGTTTTTGATTGCAGTATAAATAGCTGTTTTTCACACACTCATCATATTCATTAGTTCGCGGATCCGGGCAGCAAATTTTACCTTTGAGCATGCCGGTACAGATTATCGAAAGTGCTACTTGGTCTTTAGCACAATCCAAAGCACAAATGTTACAGCGTGAGACTATATATACGACTGCATCACGTGTTTCGTGCGCTCCAGTTTCATAACCAAAGCTATCGTTTCTTTGGTTGACAGTCGAGAAGGTATCCGAAACTTCACCAGAAGTCGAGGAATTTTCCGCATCATAATCAAAACCCCAATTATCCCGGATTTCCAACATGTCATTGGCCGAGGACTTTGCCGACGAGTTCTCAGCTACAGTGTTGTTCGATGAGTTACTGAAGTAGGTATCCCATACTAGACCAGAAGTCGAGGAATTTTCCGCATTATCAGCGAGATCCCAATTTTCCCAGAATTCCTCAGTGTTGTTGGATGAGTTACTGAAGAAGGTATCCCACACTTGAACAGAAGTTGAGGAATTTTCCCATAATTGCAACATGTCATTGGCCGAGGATTTTGTCGACGAGTTGTCAGCTACAGTGTTGTTGGATGAGTTATTGGCGAAGGTATCCCACACTAGACCAGAAGTCGAGAAATTTTCCTCATTCTCATCGTAACCCCATTCTTTCCTGAATTCCAACGTGTTATTGGCCGAGGACTTTGTCGACGAGTTGTCAGCTACAGCGTTGTTAGATGAGTCACTGTTGACTTGACTTTCAGTTGACAAGGGTAAGGCAAAAGGTTGGTGCCCAGCACAGCCCAAAATGGCGACGACTGCAGCCGTTGAAATCCTTCTTTGAATCGAAAAGATCATTGTTCTGAAAACGAATGATAACAATGTTAAAGTCTGGCAAGTGACAATTTATTTGAGCTAAGTATTATTAATACAGTGTGGTCGTAAATGGTCTAGCCGCAATCTTATAGTGAAACTGAAATGTATACCTTTCTTAGAAGGGTTTATTGGTTTTACTACTCTACTTACTAGATATCATTTTACAATATTTGAAGTCTGGAATCTTACGGATGGAATATTACGACATCCACGGAAGAAATAGAGAGGTTTTATTCTAAACACGACACCACACGGAGTATATGTGTATACACATTGTGTTGATGTGTTGTAGCCACTTTTTAACACAATTTAGGTGCTTTAAATGAAAAAGTTAATTGATGATAGTTAAACTGAATTAGTACCTACTATCTATCTATTCTAAATATAAAAGGAGAAACTGACTGACTGACTGACTGACTGACTGACAGATCAACGCACAGCCTAAACGGCTAAACGTAGGCACTTGAAATTTGGAAGGGACGTAGCTTAGGTACCGTAGAGGTGCACTAAGAAAGAAATTCCCGAAATTCCCACGGGAACGGGAATTAGCGGGAAAATCCCGTTGTATGAAAAATCTAAACGGCTTACGTTAGACGCTTGAAATTTAGCATGCAGGTACCTTAGTAAACTTTAAGCTTAGTTGCAACGGGATATTGCGAAATTCCCACGGGAACGGTAATTAGCGGGAAAATCCCTTTGTATGAAAAATCTAAACCACTTAAGTTAGACGCTTGAAATTTGGTACGCAGGTAAGATGGAAATCATGGGAGGGATGGAGAGTGAGTGACATAGGCTACTTTTTGTTTTTTTATAATCCATCACTTCTCTAAAATGAGGGGTGTAAAGTCGTATAAATAAATAAATAATAAAGCCTAGAATCTTTTATCCTATTCCCAAATTGAAAGACATATACATATCGTCTACAGCAGCGTATTCAAATAATTCTGAGATCTCTTCTGTGTCATTCCGAACTTAATGCGAGCGAAGCCGCGGGAAAAAGCTAGTAATTAAATATAATTTAACGTAATCGTAATTACCTTCGAAGTGTAGTGGACTTTATGGCAGAAAGAATGATTTTACAAAAAAAACTTTGTAGCTTGTTACCAACACTTTCCTCTGGCAGTAACAACACTGAGCAGTAATGAAACGTATCACTCTGGTACTGTACTTATATAGTGCCCACGTTTTTGCGTTTTATAAACATTGTAATAAAGATGCATGCGCAATTGTTTGTGCCAATAATATAGCAGTTTGCGGAAAAGTGCAAGATTATTAGTTACACATGCTTACACTATCACAGTTGCATAGCGACTGCAAGAGAGGAATCATAACCTCAACAAACAGATAAAATTTTCAAAGGATACCTACTACATAATTCTACACTAAAATATACCTAGTTTTTGTTTTATCTTATGAAAATGTTATAAAAACTATTAATAAAAGTGTAACAGTATTTTTTATTAACGTCAATGTAAATTTGATCACTCTAATGATTAGGGAGTAAAAAGTTTTCTTGTTTTTTTAATTTTGTGACCTCGATTGACGGAGACAAAAACAAAGAACCGAAAAAAAAATTGAAGACTAGGCGGCAAAATAGAATTAATAAACATGAATTTAGATTTTCATACACGCTCGTCGAATTAATAAACGTTTTTCCTCATAAATCGAATATAAGTTTATTATTATTACATTACTTTATTAAAGCAGATAAAATGTATGATTTTCCGTGACGTGTTGGGTTTAGAATAACACCTCTCCATTTCTTCCATGCAAGTCGTAAGAAGCGGCTAACGGATCACGTTAAGGTATATTTTAGGCGACAGGCTAGCAACCTGTCACTATTACATCTGCCAACTCAAAACTTTAAAAAAAAAACTAGAAGTGGCCATGAAACGTGATATGGTTACGGTTTTGTCTTAGTATTACATTTATTTGGCAAAATGTTTTGACAAGCGTTAATGTCACAAAGTTAGTTACAAACGTTATTTAATATTGACGTTCCGTTTTTGCCATTTGTCTACCTATTTTTATCCTATTTTTTCATAACAAGGTAACTTTAAAGTTCGCTTAGAACATTTGACATATAAAAAGCACTGACGCTGCCACAAGACGGCTGAGCCGCGCTCCATCGGTCTCTTTCACACCCAATGTTTCAGCCTCGCTCGCTTCGCTGTCTTCGCTCACTTCAATAGCGTGCATGCAGCGGTGGAGTATGAACGCATTGCACACAATGGTACTGGCAGAAAATAATACGCATAAATAGTTTGATGCCATTAAATTTCCAGAGCGGATTAACCACAGTCGCGCGAATCTGTCCTGATGATGGGTAGCCTAAAAATGTCGAGCTAATCTCGACTACATCAATTTGTTTTTCAGGTCCTCCAGAGAATGTTTGGAGGCTTTTTGTTCGCAGTATACATAATAACTGTTTTGCACACACTTATCATATTCATTATGATTAGTTCGCGGATCCGTGCAGCAAATTTGTTCAATGGTCACGCCGGTACAGGTTATCGAATGTGCTACTTGGTCTTTTGCACAATCCAAAGGACAGTCGAGACAGCGTAAGTGTAAAACGTCGTTTACATCACTTTGTGTCTCTTGAGCTCCAGTTCCATAACCAAGGCTATCGTTTCTTTGATTGACAGTCGAGAAAGTATCCCAAACTTCACCAGAAGTCGAGGAATTTTTCGCATTATCAGCGAGACCGAAAAGTTTCAAAAATCTCAACTTGTTATTGGCCGAGATCTTTGTCGACGAGTTGTCAGTTACAGTGTTGTTGGATGAGTTACTGAAGAAGGTATCCTCTACTAGACCAGAAGTCGAGGAATTTTCCTCATTCTCATCGTAACCCCATTTTTTCCCGAATTCCAAGATGTTATTGGCCGAAGACTTTGTCGACGAGTTGTCAGCTACAGTGTTGTTGGATGAGTTACTGTTGAGGTGGCTTTCAGTTGACAAGGAAAATGCAAAGGATTGGTGCCCAGCACAACCCAAAATGGCGACGACTGCAGCCGTTGAAATCCATCTTCGAATCCAAATGATCATTTTTCTGTTAACGAATGATAATAATGTAACCAAAACAGTTAGGTACATGTAGAGTGTAGAGTTTTATAATAACATACACGTACATTACACCTGTATTCCCGTATGGGATAGGCAGCCCATATAACCATTTCAGTCGCCGTTACGTAACAGTGTCGACACAATGTGACCATGCGAAACTTTACATAGACAAAGCCATGGCAGTTTCATGTGTCGTAGCTTCTTTTTAGCTCATATACATCGTTACAGATTGCGAAAACCTAAAGCATACTGACAGTTAAGTACTTATTTAATCGCCTCTAAAGACATCCATAAAAGAAATGGAGAGGTGCAATTCTAAGCTCGACACCCCAGATGACTCAGTATTTGACAACTCAATCTCAATATTATTTTTTATTGGTGGCGCGAAGACTTGGTACGTTGTTCAACCAGAAACGAAAAATATTGCCATATTCAAAAAAAGTCTAAGTAAGCACAGTATTCCCAAGAAAATAAGTCACATCGGCTGTTTCCGTCTGCGCCGTGAAGGGCAGACGATATCCGAAAGTAGACGAACGTGTAATTTATCTATATTGAACTTTATTTACAAACGCAATGGGCACAATTTTGCTTGCTATACGTTCTTAGCTCTGCTATTCCTAGCTGCGTTTAGTTCGGCTACTCGACGCATGTGGCGCTGGGGCGCTACATATCAATCAATCAATAACCAATCACAAGGCAGGAGTTTAGCGCGTGAAAAAATCTCTTTTATCATTGGTAGATCGAAGTTTCCCGCGCCACAAAAAATGGTATATTGCGTTGGTACATCGCAAAGCAATATTTGTTTGTCAATACTGTATAGTGTATACTGATGTTTCTTAATTGTTTATGTAAATCATAGTTATTTAAGTTATGGTTTTGTCTATTATCAGGTGTCATTGGTCTTTCAAAAAATATTAAAAAGCTGTTTCGTTTCACGCAACGAGCAAACTCAGGTTTTGCTGGTAATCTATTGACAGTAAAACACACTTGTTCAATGTGCAAAGCGTCTAGTGTATTGAAAACGATAATGAACTCGATAACGAGTTCGTTTGCGAATTAACGCGGAATTGTAGGGAGACGTGTCGACCGCCGCAGTTGTGCAAACGTTCCGTTGGCGGCGCTGTCTCAGTTTCCATACAATTTTGCGATAACTCGCAAATGAAATCGTTATCGAGTCCATCATTGTTTTCAATACACTAGAGTGACTAGACGCTCTGAAGTGAAAAAGTTAATATTCGATTGTAAAACGGGGTGAGTAACCTAGTATAATTAAGTATCAATCACAAAATGATGTACGTAAGGTATCCGATCGGGCTTAGAATAACACCTTTCCATTTTTTCCGTGGACGTCGTAAGAGGTGGAAGGTACTAGATTAAGGCATATTTTAGGCATGAGGCTAGCAACTTGTAACTATAATACCTGACACCTTAAAATATAATTATGTTAGAAGTGGTCATAAATCGTGAAATGAATATTCATGGTTTTGTCTGTGTACCGTTTCGTGTGCTCTGCCTGCTTGTTGTGTACAGGCGTGATGTATGTACAGCCACGAACCGGGATTGTTGAGCCACTTGCCACTGTCCGCAATTTAGACGTGTAATCAATGACCGATGTGACGGACTGGATGTTAGCTATTGGATTAGTATACACGACCAAGTTACAAACATAGGTAAGTGGCTCAACAATCCCGGTTCGCGATGGTACGTTTGTAATCATAGTTACCTCGGAGGTATTGCGGAGGTTTTGGCGGCTCGTATGTTTCTTCCGAATAATAAACTATGTAAAATAAATATGCCCGGTTACTACGTGCGCTCTTCTCTGGCAGTAACACCACTCTTCTTAGTAATGAGGCAACATAACTCGGTACTTCATTTATATAGTGCCCATAGCTATGTTTGTCTCCTAAATATTCTAGAATAGACGTGCGAGCACTTGTTTGTCCTGCTAGTTTATAGTTTTAAGGAAAATTGCTAATTTATTTGTTACTCTATTATGCTTACTTTTTCGTAATTAAAGTTACAAGAAACGAATCGTAAATTCAACAGACAAATTTTCTACATTATTATTATAGTAAAACATAGTCTTTGTTTTACATACTCGTAAGTCACGCCTGTATTCCCAGCCCCCTTAGCACGATAGGGCGCGAGTAGAGATACGCGCGACATAGACAATACCTGTCACTGTCTAACCAGAGACGTCAGAAAGTGACGGGTAGACTATCCCGCGCGCGACGCGACTGGAGCGTGTCTTCGTGCTAAGCCTACAGATGTGTGCTGTCATTTTAGATAGAGATAGATTTTGTAGACATTGAAGAACTTTCAATGTTCGGAACTCGTTTAGAATGTCTGAGGCCGTTTGTTATCGTCTAAGTATCGGTTTTTTGCAAGCCGTGGTAGGTAGCCCAGCGGTTCGACCTGTGGCCTCTCAAGCAGAGGGTCGTGGGTTCAAACCCCGGGCTCGAACCTCTGAATTTTTCGGAATTTATGTGTGATATCGAATTTGATATTTATCACGAGCTATTCGGTGAAGGAAAACATCGTGAGGAAACCTACACACAGCGATGAAGTAATTCCACGTTGTGTGTGAAGTTCCCAATCCGCACTGGGCCCGCGTGGGAACTATAGCCCAAGCCCTCTCATACTGAGAGGAGGCCTGTGGCCTGCAGTGGGACGTATATAGGCTGATGAGGATGATGATCGGTTTTTAGTAAAAATGCACCACAACTTATTTTTTATTTATTTAGCAAAAATCACATTAGAAACAAAACTATTGCAAAATCGTAGGCAAGTGCTCATAGTAAAATGTATGTATATCTTTTTATTGATTAAAACACATAATAACAAGCAAAGGAAAGCAAAGTGCAACGGCGAACTCATCCTATTATAAGACCTCAGCAGATCTCAAAACTAAGACACAAAATTCTTCTTCCACGAACTCATTTCGGATCCTACTTTCCTAAGTTTATGGACAAAAAATCTAAAATGCAAAACGAATGCTGTATTTATGTGATATACTGTCATGCTACATTATGTGATATAATATAACTGTCATAATAATATATTACTATCAAAACATTTGTAAATAATGAAAATTTATATTTGTTGTTACCTAAATTGCTGCTCCTCTCTACTGCTCAAGGGTTGACTGGCAGAGATCCCTTTTGGGATAAGGTCGCCTTTGTACTTTGTGCTTTCTTTGCAGCCGACTTTGTCTTTTTATTTATTTTTGTACAATAAAGAGTTTTTTACTTATTTTACTTACCAAGCGTCTGATTGAACTGTATTGTATAGACAGACTCTTTTGTAGTGTAGGTGTAGTACCTACAGAATCTGACGGCAAAAATATAGGTATATGTAAGAGAGTGTCAGTTGTATCAGCAGCTGGCATAAAATAAAAATGGCTATTGGAGGGTTTTGCGCGTCTAGTCGTTACTCCCAATGATGGGTCGCAGTGGCGTAGCTAGGGGGGCGGAGGAGGCGGCCGGCTGTGAAAAAACTTATAAAAGGTAAAAAAATAACATTTTTTATTTTGACCGTTTCTCTCGAATTCTAGGAGGGGGGGGGGCTCCTATAACATCCGCCCCGGGTGACACCCATGTTAGCTACGCCACTGATGGGTCGCAAACTAGCATGGAAAATGCCGAGCCAATCTCAACATAAAGACCCTAATCGGTTTTATCTAGCAAAGGTTTATGCCTCCTCCACACTACTCACGAAGTTGAACGAAGTTAGCCGAATACGATAGTGTAGAGGCACTTCGGCTAGCCTCGTCAATCTCCGCCTCGCCTCGGGCGACTTCCATTTGCTGCCGGTTTGCGCCCGAGTCATCGCGAAGTTGAACGAGTGTGTAGAGCAGGGGTCACCAAATGGTGGACCGCCGACCCATTGTATGCGAACCGAAAAAGTATATCTTCATTCATCTTCAGGATTTAAAGTTAATGCACCAATTCCACTCCAAACTTCAGACAAATAATCAACAATAAAAAATGTAATTTATAATACCTTTGTAATTTCCGTAATTACCTTTGTTCAACTTTGTTTTATTAAATGTGTGGACCGCGAATATCATTTCATTTCCTTAAATGGACCGCGAGCGAAACTAATTGGTAACCCCTGGTGTAGAGACACACTTCGGACCTTGCCGGAGTTTGCGGAGGAACTTCGCCGAGGAACTTCGCGGGTAGTGTGTAGGAGGCATTAGTATGTTTTTAACTGCAGTATTCATCATAGCCATGTCTGACACACTCTTCATATTTACTAGTATTAATTTTCGGATCCGGGCAACAAATTTTCGTTTTCGGCACGCCGTCACAACTTATCAAAGTTGCTACTTCGCCTTTTGCACACTCCAAATGACAAGTCGGACATAATGTGCTAGTTGTCGAGTTGACTGTATCAGATATCGTTTCTTCAGGTCCAGTTACGTAACCAAGGCAGTCGCTTGTTTGATTGACAGTCGAGAATGTATCCAACACTTCACCAAAAGTCGAGGAATTTTCCGCATTGTCAGCGAGATTCAAATGTTTCAACGCGTTATTGGCTGATGACTTTGTCGATGAGTTGTTAGCTGCGTTGTTAGATGAGTTAATGTTGAGTTGACTTTCAGTTGACAAGGGAAAGGCAAAGGATTGGTGCCCCGCACAACCCAAAATGACGACGACTGCAGCCGTTGAAATCCATCTTCGAATCGAAAATATCATTTTCCTGTAAACAAATGATAAAAGTTATTTATTTGGTTGTTCTGCCTGGAAAGTTTTCCGGTAGTTTTGAAAATTGGTAATTTTGTACACTTTGATGTGCTCTTTCCGAATTTCAACTTTGCCTCCTCGTATTTTTGCCGCTCACGCCGCCACATTGAAAAAATAACGTGTAAATGCAGTTTTTTGACAATATCTCCTGTCTGACTCATTTTACGTTAAAAGAGTTATATACAAAATAAAGCTAGAGACAGTTGTCCACAATTTATGTATTAAGTGAGTTTTTTTCATGATTCAATAGTTTTGGCGTACGAGCGCCACAAAGTACGGTTGACCAAAAAAGTGGTCTACCACTTTTGACAAAAGTTTCTGTGAGATCAAAATTATCACAAGGTTGACATTGTCACTGTCATAATCATAATATTATGGCGAGGGGAAATCGACCTTGTTGTTTCATGAGGTTCAAATGAATATCGATCTTGAGGGCGTAGACCAATTTCTTGGTCGACTGTACCTACACTTTGCAAAGCTTTGTTGGTAAGCGCATAACATTCATCAACGCCTGGACCAATATTGCTAATCATTTTTTTTAATGTTCCTTGAAGTTCAGGGAAGGTTTAAACGGTGAGAAAGCATGAAAAAATATCAAGTAAAATAATAAAAAACAAATATATTGTTCTTCCATACAAATTTTATCAACTGTACCAGAGCCCACGATCAAACCCATGTCTCATAGCAATACGGCAAAAACCCTATAAAATTGTTAGATTGTATGATACTGAACCCGACTAGGTGTGTAGTAACGGTCGAAAGTGTAGCAACTGCGTGGGAGGCCATTTCTGCTGTGTCAAAAAAAAAGGCAGTCGGTATTATAGCAATACGTCTGATAGTGAAAACGTACATAGATTTTATGATTGTATTACGAAAAAGTTTGTTTTCAAACATTTTGCGCGTAGCATATAGCCTGAGCGCATTTTTGAAAATGTCAACAAATTTAGTCGACCTGTATCATAGCAATACGGATAATATTTTTTTTTTACTTTTCGTATTGCTGCCAGGATTACCAAAAACCTGTTTTCAGACACTTTAAGTGTAGCGTATACTCCCAAAAACGAAAAAAATTGGTCAGATCAAACGCTACGCGGAAAATGTCTGATATTGGTATTTTCGAGTTCAGGATAATCGTATCTATCGATTTGATGCGGTTTTGGCCGTATTGCTATGAGACAAAAATTTTGGTCGTGGGCTGTGGTACTATAAAAAAACATGTGCTAAGAGACCACGAAACGTGAAATAGTAATCGTTTCGTGTGCTCTGCCTACCTCATTTGTGTATAGGCGTGATGAACAGTCAAGGAAATTGATACCTGAGCCACTTTGAACCTTTTCATAATGAGTTTCATAAGGCTTTGATTAGTAGATAGTATGATATGTCACAGTGACATTTCTTGTGAAAAGATAGAAAGTGATATAGATATCAAATTATTTGACAGTAGGTATGTATTATTGTACCTATGTAGGTAGTCATACTTACCTCTGAGGTATATCGGAGTTTATGGCGGCACGTATGTTTCTAATGCAGATGGTTACTATGTTCGCTCCCCTCTGCCAGTCACTGTTCTTGTTACTAATGAGACATTAACATTGGTGCGTCATTTATATAGCGCCCATAGCTATGTTTGTCTCCTAAATATTCTAAAATAGACGCGTGATCAATTCTGTTTGTGGTCCTAGTTTATCATAATAAGGAAAATTGCGAATTTATTTGTTCTTCTATTATGCCTACTTTTCGTAACTACAGTTACAAGAAACGAATCATTTATTCGACAAACGAATTTTCAGAAGATACAAAAAAAAAAAAAAAACTTAATAACATAAAAATTAAAAAAAAACACGATTACCAATAAAACAATTAAAAAAATTATAAAAGTAAAAACCTACACACTACAATCCACTAATCCGTGCCGTACCTGGCTCAAAAGTTCCCATAACCCCAGCTGCCCCGCTGAATGGCTAAGGCAATCTTCTGCACCAGGTACGACCCGGAGCGCGGGTCCCAACCCCTGTTGCGCAACCTCCGGCCCAACTCGCCCACCAAAGATTTGGCCTCAGCCCCCCAGGGACCAGCCGTTTCGACCGCAAAAGGGACGAAGTCATACGTCGGTTCTAAGGCTGAGTACTTGAGGTGTTTGGATCTAAGATACATACATACATGCAATCCCTCTTGTACTCCCAAACGGGGTAGGCAGAGCACACGAAACGCTACATAGACAAAACGATGACTATTCCATGTTTTATGGCCACTTCTTGCATAATATTTTTTTAGGTTTTGAGGTGGCAGGTAAAATAGTGACAGATTGCTAGCCTGTCACCTAAAGTATACCTCTATGTCTTTTTCAGAAGATAATTACCTACTACATACTTGTGAGGTGTCGAGAAAGAATAGCACCTCTCCATTTCTTCCGTTGATGTCGTAAAAGGCGACTGAGGAAATAGGTTTAGGTATGCTTTAGACGACAGGCTAGCAACCTGTCACTATACCTCTTCCATCTATTCTTAAGCCTAAAGTTTTGCTAGAAGTGGCTGCAAAGCATGAAGTAGACATTGTTTTGTCTATGTCAATCGTTGTTTTCAATTATTTTCAAGTTAGAACATCTCAATGCAATCAAATCATCAAATGCTCTGCAATGTAGAGATGCTATTGCAAACCTGACACCATTTGGGTTCTAAACGCGATACTATACTAATTTTGTTCCTTGAGTAAATATAGATAGGACAATCGAGTTAATTTTATGCAGTATCTAATATTATAAAGCTGAACAGCATGTTTGTTTGTATGTTTGAACGCGCCTATTTCAGGAACTACTGGTTCGAATTGAAAAAATATTTTTGTGTTGGATAGACCATTTATCGAGAAAGGCTTTAGGCTATATAAAGCTAAAGCCTATTTTTACAAGCAAATCCTTGAGTGATCACTAGTATGTAGAACTATAGTTGAGTTTATTGAAATATGAACTCCCTACTTGTCAATCGGTTTTGCCCCGCGGATTCCTATCTCTGATCATAATAAATCATGGCTCGAAAATCTCGTCGACCAAGTTCCATCGTGATCGCAAATTCCCGCCAGATTCGAACAGATAAAAAATATTTAAAAAATATTACGCATATTTCTGGAGAGTTCCGTTTTTAAATGTATAGCTAAATAACGAGCCTTTACGATGGTGTATAACTGGCCAGTATCAATCAAATGAGCATGGAGTGTCTAATTTATTTTGGCATGCCCCTTATACTCTTTTACATTGACTACAGATTGTCAACTTTTCGTTTACATTTACATACATACACAATCACGCGCCTGTGTTCCCAAATGGGGTAGGCAGAGCACACGAACGTGACATAGACAAAACTATTATTATGACTACCTATATCACGCTTCGCTTATATTTCTAGCATAGTTTTAGGTTTGCAAAGATGGAAGAGGTAGAATAGCGACAGGTTGCTAGCCTGTCGTCTAAATTATATTTCCTTAGTCGCCTCTTACGACATCCACGGAAGAAAAGGAGAGGTGTTGTTTATTTTAGGTGTTTACTTTTAACCCTGATATTTTAAGATAATGTATTGCATTGTTTAAACGCTCGAGCTATTTATATTATAATTCTTTTGGACATATTGTCTATAACACAGGTTACACTTGTAACCTAGCATAGACTTAATTTTAATTTCATTTTAGACCTAAGAATATTTTATATTTATTATTTCCTTTTTGTATTAATTTTATGAATAAATTTGATTTGATTTGATTTGATTTGAATGCCAAGAGTGGCTACGGATCGTGGAGTTGTAATTTTTTCTGTCTATGAATTTCTGTCGTTTCGAATGCTGTTCTTGTAGATATAAAACTTTTAGAATGTATGGGTCCATCTCTTACTCCTTCGTTTTCTTTGTAAAAATGCACATAACATAATATAAATGATTATTTACTTTAGCACCAAAAATAACTGTACATAAAACTCAAAATAACTAGAATTGGGGCAAAGTAAAGTAAAGTAGTTACAACGATAAACTTATCCTATTATGAGATCTCATCAGATCTCAAAACTAAGTCACAAAATTGTAACGAAATCATTTTGGACCACACTTCAGAAGTTTAAGGGTAGACATTGTACAAAATTACTTAAAAACAAAACCAAGCATTTGATTGAACTGAATTGTATAGACAGACTCTGTTGTATTGTAGCACAGAATCTGATGGCAGAAATATAGGTATTTGTACGCCAGTGTCAGTCGTATCAAGTATCAACAGCCGATAAGAAAGGTGGCTCGTATTGCTCGTCAAGTTGCTGCAGCTGTAGGGCTTTGCTCCTAACGATGGGTCGCAAACTAGCCTGAAAAATGACGAATTAATCTCGAGATAAAGACCCGAATCGGTTTTATTTCAATACGTCTAGAAAAGGTTTACGCCTCCTCCACACTACTCGCGAAGTTAAACGAAGTTAGCCGAATACGATAGTGTAGAGGCACTTCGGCTTGCCTCGCCAATCTCCGCCTCGCCTCGGGCGACTTCCATTTGCTGTCGGTTTTTGCGCCCGAGTCAAAGGGCTTGGCTCATCGTGAAGTTGAACGACTGTGTAGAGACACTTCGGACCTTGTCGGCGTTTGCAGTGGAACTTCGCCGAGGAACTTCGCGGATAGTGTGGAAAAACTTGAGTGTTTTTAACCCCCGACGCAAAAACGACGGGGTGTTATAAGTTTGACGTTGTGTGTGTGTAAATGTGTATGTGTCTGTCTGTGGCATTGTAGCTCCCAAACGGATGATCCGATTTTAATGCGGTTTTTTGTTTGAAAGTTATATAAGTCGAGAGTGTTCTTAGCTGTTTGGTGGAAATCGGTTCAGGTCTTCAAGGTCATCAGGTCGTTTGTTAGGTGTGATAGGAATGTTACACGTTCAGTAATTCCATCGAGTTGGGGCTCCTTGGATTTGTCTTTACTATTTCTTTTCATGTTTCTAATTGACGAGGACCTGATGCTAGAAATTTAAATTTAATAAAAAAAAAATAGTCTGGGTTTTTTATTTTTTAATTAATGTTGGTTATTAATTGCAGAATTCATCATAGCCGTATTTTAAACACTCTTCATATTCACTAGGATTAGTTGGCGGATCCGGGCAGCACGTTTCCGCTTTGAACACGCCGTTACACATCATCAAAGTTGCTGCGTAGCCTTCTGGACAATTCAAAGACCAAGTCGGACGCGATGGGCCAGTTGTGTTGACTGTATCAAACGGTGTCTCTTCAGGATCAGTTACGTAACTAAACCTATAGGTTGTTGGAATGGCAGTCGAGAAGGTATCCAACTCATTGCCAGAAGTCGACGAATGTTCCCCATTATCAGCGAGATTGAAACGTTTCAACGCGTTTGTCCACCAGTTGACAGGGGTGGTGGATGAATAACTGTTGAGTTGACTTTCAGTTGACAAGCGAAAAGCAAAGGATTGGTGCTCAGCACAACCCAGAATGGCGACGACTGTAGCCGTTGAAATCCATCTTCGCATCAAAATGCTCATTTTCCTGTAAACGAATGATAATAATGTAACCACAACAGTTAGGTTAGTGGAGAGTTCTATATTATCCCTATTATGGATGATGAGTGGGTTAAAAAATGCCATTTTAAGTAATCCGTTAACAAGATTATGGACACATTTATTTTTCAAATGACTAATCATCGACAAAGTTAAAGATCATCAAACTTCCGGATTGGGAGCTTGTGACGTCTCGTCACGCTAAACTTTGAAGGGCTGTGTTATCGTCATTATTCGTTTGTCATATAAAAGAAAAAATGTACATACATACATATTCTCACGCCTGTATTCCCAAGAGGAGTAGGCAGAGCACATGAATTCAAAAAATATGTGTACAATATTTTGAGTATAGTCTATCTCAGTGATTCCCAAAGTGGTCCAGGTGGACCCCCAGGGGTCCACGGGAGATTCGACGGGGGTCCACGCTGGTGCTGGGAAAAATTGGCATACTTAGGAATTTGATACAAATGTAGCAGCAGGGGGTCCACCAAACCCAATAAAAGTTTGGAAGGGGTCTATGAGTAAAAAAGTTTGGGAACCTCTGGTCTATCTGACGGACTCGATGGTTTTTTTTGTCTAGCCTTTTATGTACATACATCACGCTCGTATTCCCAACGTGGGTAGGCAGATCACACAGAGCGGTACAAGTCTAAACTACATCGAAACTTATTACATAAGTCGCTTTACGAAATACACGAAGAAAGGAAAGGATTGTCTTAGCTATTAAAAAAAAGTTAAAAAGCAATTTCGTCTTACTCAACGAGAAAAATCGGATTGTGCTCGCAATCTATTGGCAGTAAAATAAAACACTTATTTGAGGTGTAGAAGTGAAAAAGTTAATTTACGGCAGTAAAACGGGGTGGGTAATATTAATAGGTACAGTCATCGTCTGATACATGGTTACACTTTGGTACTTTGTCACTGTGATCGCAGTGACAATTTCATGCGAGAGTTCAAATATGAGGTTAATTAGAAAGGTACTAAAGTGTATACATGTATCAGACGCTGACTGTACCTATCAGAAAATGACCTCGATGTGGTGTCGGGCTTAGAATAACATCTCTCCATTTCTTCCGCGAATGTCGTAAGAGGCGACTAAGAAAATGGGTTCAGCGGCGCTATTGTCTAACGCACCAAAAATCTACGTCGTTTTTAATTTGACAGTTGAAATCAAAAATCGCTTTGAAAGTTCCAATTACAATGATAGACATAGACAATAGGCGACAGGCCAGCAACTTGTCACTATTATAACTGCCACCAGACCTAAAAAATGTGTGCTACAAAAAAAACCGGCCAAGTGCGAGCCGGACTCGCGCACGAAGGGTTCCGTACCAAAAACTGCAAAAAATCAGAATTTTTGAATGGGAGCCCCCTTAAATATTAATTTTATTTTAATTTAGTATTTATTTTTAAAGTAAATATTTAATTAAATGTTCTATGAGCATTTCAAGTATTTAGCTGTTACGATTATTTAAATAGACCCAAAACTGCAAAAAAAAAACACGTTTTTTCTATGGGAGCCCCCCTTAATTATTATTATTATTTTGATTTTAGTGTTTGTTGTTATAGCGGCAACAGAAATACATCATCTGTGAAAATTTCAACTCTCTAGCTCTCACGGTTCTTGAGATACAGCCTGGTGACAGATGGACGGACAGACAGCGAAGTCTCAGTAATAGGGTCCCGTTTTTACCCTTTGAGTACGGAACCCTAAAAATGTGTGCTAGAAAAAAAATGTAAGCTAGTTTTGTCCATGTGCTCTGTGTGCTCTGCCTACCCCATTTGGGAATACAGACGTGGTGTATTTGTATGTATGTAGAAAATAACGTAATCATAGTTACCTCGGAAGTGTAGCGGAGTTTCTGGTGGCACGTATGTTTCTACCGAATAATTACTATGTTGCTGGTTACTATGTTCGCTCTCCTCTGCCAGTCACACCACTCTTCTTGGTAATGAGGCAACATAACTTGGTGCGCCGTTTATATAGTGCTCAGAGCTGTTTGTCTTCTAAATAATCTAAAATAGACGTCTTATTAAAGAGCAATTATTCGTGCTCCTAATTAACCATAATAAGGAAATTTGCGAATTGATTTGTTATTCTATTATGTCAAAGTAACCAAAGTTACAGGAAACGGATTAATAATTAAACAAACAAGTTTTCAGAGGATACCATATTATTATTATATTAAAACCTTGTTTACATATTTCACGCCTGTACTCTCAAATAGTGTTGGCAGAGCAGGCGAAACGCTACACTGACACTTACTATTTCACGCTTCGTGGCCACTTCCAGCATCATCATCATCATCCACCCTATATGTCCCACTGCAGGGCTCAGGCCTCCTCTCAGTATGAGAGGGCTCGGGCTATAGTTCCCACGCGGGCCCAGTGCGGATTGGGAACTTCACACACAAGATTGAATTGCTTCGACGCTGTGTGCAAGTTTCCTCACGGTGTTTTCCTTCACCGAATAGCTCGTGGTAAATATCAAATTCGATATCGCACATAAATTCCGAAAAATTCAGAGGTGCGAGCCCGGGGTTTGAACCCCCTGCTTGAGAGGCCACAGGTCGAACCGCTGGGCTACCACGGCTTTTTTACTTCCAGCATACCACATGCTTACTTACCTATGTATACGTGATCACTTTCATCACAACTCCAATACACTAAAATACACAGATTTATATCGAACTAAATGACTCAAGTGTACATACTTTGCGTGCCAAAAGGAAGAGCAATGCTCCTCTTTTGACGCGATTTTATTTAGTTTTATAACGCTTAGATTAGGTTTAACTGCCTAGAGACAAGATAACTTGAATAAGGCGGCATCATCTTTGAATGGGTTTCACTCGGACTGTCAATTCCTATCACTAAAGAGCTAATGTGACGATACCTAGTATACCTACCGTTGAGAAAAAGTGACACGCTTGGTTTTCATACAAATGCAGGAACTCGCGGTATCTAGTTTGATATAAGTCTGTGCTAAAATATGATTATATGTTTTCAAAAATATACTATTTCCTATGACTCCATAATATTTTCTAGCTAGAACTAAAAATAACCTGGGCGACATTACCCTAACAAGTTACCGTATAATCGTGTTACCTCGAAATTGCGACGAGAAAAATTAAAGAGCCGGCTGCCGGCAGATTGCAGGCGAGACAAAAAGTAGCTCAGTTTTAAACTCTTTAAGTGACCTGCCGATGCTAACTTTTTTACATGATGCACATATTATAAGTGTAAATATTCGGGCGTTTGCACCGCTGTCATTATTCTCAACACTTTTTTTATCAGATACTGTTGGAAATGCGTATATAATAGTCTAGTGTGTACCTATTTGCAAGACATAGATACTATATGACACACTTATTATAGGTACCAATTTCTAAACAAATCTAGTAAAAAAATTGTTGAGAATAATGACAGCGGTTCAAACCTACGTTATATCACGTCTGTCGAGTTTTGAAAAATACCTTTCAATTTCGTCCGTGGATGTTGAGAAGGCGATTAAGGAAAGTGTAGTCCGGTTAGTACGACTTCGCATATAACAACCAACCGTTTTTAGCGACGCAAGTTCCAGCTTTAGTTTGGTTTTCATATGAGCTACTATGGAAGAACATCCGTTTATTACGACCCCGCTTACAACGACCAACCGCTTTTAACGACAGAATTTCGATCAAAATTACGGTTATAAGTACGGTTACAACGACGAGCGTTAACTTGTGTTCAAACGAATCGTAGGTAAGAAGCTATTTTCACCCCGCGCACCCCCAAAAATACTTCTATAAAACAAAAAGGTGTCTCTATTGAAGAAAAAAGTGTAATAATAAATAAGACCTCGGCAATTTAACTTTGCAAAATTATGGAGCAGTGTGTTATGTGCTTTTTCCATGGAAAACGAATTAAAATTTTGCTTTTTTTGCGTACTTTGCGAAATAAATATTTTAGTTTTGTTCTTATTCAATAGTCACATAAATATTAAGAAAACCATTAATTATTGTGATTAATAAAAACAAAAATGTATGTTCGTTTAGTACGGCGGCCGGTTAGTACGACGTATTTTCACCGGTCCCTTGGACGTCGTTATAACCGGATTGCACTGTAGTTTAAGGTATAATTTCAGACGACAAATAAGCAACCTTTCACTATTGTATCTCTTAGCTTAAAACTTAAAAAATCAAGCCATAAGTGGCTACAAAACGTGAAATAGTCACGGTTTTGTCTATATAGAGTATAGAGTTTCGTATGTTCTGCCTGCCCCACCTGGGAATACAAATAAAGATTGCGTTTTTAGCACTATTTTAGGTTAAAATAATAGATATCCCGTATGGTGCCCGGTTAGAATAGCACCTCCCCTTTTCTTCCCGTGGGTGTCGTATGAGTCGACTCTGGGAAAGGGTTAGTTAGTGAATTGTGGGCGATGGGCTAGCAACCTGTCACCGCAATATCACGTTTAACCATCTAGTTACCCTGAATTTGCTAAACGTGGCACAGGATTTTTGAATTCATGTGCTCTGTCTATCCCTCATGAGAATAACAGGCGTGAGAATATTATTATGTATGTATGTAAGAATAGATGAAAGACGTATAATAGTGACAGACTGCTAGCCTCTCGCCTACCTAAAATAAATGTATGTAAAATACATGTATTATTCAGACACTAGGAAAAAAAAACGGAAATTATAGTACCTACCTCCCCGCAAACTTTAGATAATCGAAAAATAATCTCAATAATCTCCTAACGCCTGACCCTACGAAAATGATGACCGTAATTGACACATTATCATAATAACGTTAATCTGTCGATAACTCAATAATGTATAATGTAGCGTGGATATCAAAGTACCGAAACTTTTGCTTTTTTGGCTGAAAAGGGATAATCCGATATGATGGATAGAGTAATGCATCGCTATCTTAAACTAACAGAACTTATCGAGTACCGCCGCGGGCAGAAGTGGTTCGACGGACTTTGTATAATACACTACATCAAGACTACATACATACATACATACGTCACGTCTGTATCGCCAAATGATGTAGACAAAGGACATAAACGTAACATGATTAAACCCATGAGTATTTCACGTTTAGTAGCAACTTTTGGCACAATTTTAGAATGAAATATTGATGAAAGAGGTGTAATAGTAACAGGCTGCTGGCATGTCGCCTCTTACGACAACCATGAAGGAAATGGAGAGGTGATATTCTAAGCCACTAAATGCCACAGCGGTCAGGATAATTTCAACCTACTTAGATATTATACATACAACATTCATAGCTACATCGTTCGATTTTGAACGGTCGACCTCACACATTTTGAAATAAACCGAACTGTTTGTATTGAGAGCATTATAACCGATAGTAATATGTGTTTTTGGGTAAATATTTGGGCGTTTGAACCGCTGTCATTATTCTCAACACTTTTTTATCAGATTTCTTAAGAAATTAGTAAAATAAGCGCGTTATATAGTATCTGTGCCTTATAGATAGGCACACACACACACACACTATACTATTATATACACATTTCTCAAAGAATCTGATAAAAAAAGTGTTGAGAATAATGAAAGCGGTTCAAACGCCCAAATATTTATCCTATTGCAATAATTATTTACAGTTTTAACTTTGAATTTCATTTTGAAAGTTCAAACATTGTCTGTTAAAAATCTATAGCCGATGTCACATTCGGTCAGTATGTCGTCAGATCGCAAACACTTATCTACTCGACTCTACCGTTGTTTTAACGTATTTAAGAGTCCGACTGGGTTTTATATCACGCAGTGGCGGCAAGTGACTCATGAGTTGTGCCTTTATATTCAAGATGGCTAAGGTAGGCTGTATTTGTTTTAATTTATTCGCTAATTCATTATAGTTCAATGTATCTGAAGTTATACCCTCATCGCGGAGAGATACACTGTATTATTTGAAGAATTTACTGTCAAAATTCAAAGTATCTCAAGTTACGGCGACATCACGTTAATGTATGTATTATCTTAAGAGCAGTATAATATATACTTCCGACTGTATTTAAACTGTAAATACTGTTAAGTAGTAAAAAAAATGCGGAATCGCTTTGATACTCGATATCCAGGTCGATTAAATTACTTATTTAAAACATATGCTTTGTATAGCGGAAACTGCTTTCCAATGGCCATGAATATTTTTAACAATCTGCCAAAAGACATTGTGGAGTTACCACAAAATACATTGAAATTTAAACCCTTATTCAGTCTGAAATCCCCTGCAAATTATTTCCTGAATGTTTTCGTTATTGACCTTGTGGGACGCAAATGTTTCATCGCTTTTCAGGTCAATGTGTCTTGTGTTATACCTACTTTACGGCTCTGCAACTCCCGGTTTAGTCGCGATTGTTATTCCTGCTCGACATTGCGATGCTGAAAAAAAACTTCGCAGGGGGTTACAGACGCGTATACCCTACCATCGCTTAAAATCTTATTTATGGTCGACTAGCTTTTGCCCGCGGCTCCGCTCGCGTTATATGGGTGGGAAGTACAGAAGAGATAGCACACATACCAATTTATAGCTTTCTACATTGAAAATTGCGGAATTCTCCACAAACTTCCACCCTTCACTTTAGGGAAATGGGGGGTTTTGAAGAGATAAAAAGTAGCCTATGTCACTCTCCATGCTCTAAACTATCTCTACCTAAAAAATCACGTCAATTCATCGCTCCGTTTAGCCGTGAAAGACGGACAAACAAACAAACACAATTTCACATTTATATATTAGTATGGATTTTCGGCCACGCTGTGTACTTTTTTTGTAATTGTATTATAGCTCTGTGAAACTCACGCTTTGATTTCTTTCATTTTGTCTACCTGCTAGCCGGTAACAGAGTAGTGCTAGCTTCTAGTTTTACATCGAGTGTTTGTAAAGTATCACTGCGTTGCAGGCAATATACTTTTTGCTCTATTTTTGGATACAAACAACGTATCCCCCACGTAAAAAAAAGTAGCCAAATGTTTGATAAACTGAGCGAATGGGAAAAGTTGATGATGTTGGAGAATAACGGAATTGGTGCATGGATGGCTTAAGTCAAATCAATATATAAAAAAAAGTTAAATAGATACTGTTGGTTTTTATCGTTTTCGGCTAAGATAATTAATTTTAGTGCTCTACAAAGTTTTTATGTTAGTAATATTGATACACACGCGTATTTTTTTTATATGTGTATAATATTTTATAACTACCTGTGTGGTGTTGTATAGATTAACACCTCCCTATTTCTTTCGTGAATGTCGTTAGAGGCGGCTAAAGGAATAGGTGGTATTTTTTAGGCGACGGGCTAGCAACCTGTCACTATTATACCTGCCAACTTAATTACATACATAATTCTCACGCATGTATTCCCAAGAGGGGTAGGCAGAGCACATGAATTAATAATCTAATGGCACTGCCAACTTAAACCCTAAAAAATTAACTAGAATAAAATAGTCAACGTCGTGCAGTGTGTGAAGTTCCCAATCCACTTAGGGCCCGCTTGGTAACAGTCCAAGCCCAATACTATAGTTTTTACCATCTTGTGTTTATTCGATTTTTATTTTCACTAACCAAAAAGTTAAGGAACAAGTAACCAAGGCAAAAACAAAAAATTCTGGGAATCGTTTTAAAATAACCATTCCTGTATTAAATCCACGGTAACGACTCAAAATCTATTTATTTTCCCAAACGAAAGCTTTGTCCGGGACACCATTATTCATTTGACAGAATCTAATAGGCTAATCCAGATTTTGAATACAGAATGCGAACAGAAAATTCGAACGAAATCCCGCCAAAATCGTGACTGGCATAGACTCGTGACGCGGTGATTGAAACTTTTTAAATTAACAACACAACGTTTGCATTCGGCCAGCATCGTGGTATGGGATTTATCGATAAACTAAATGAATCGAGTTCTTGTGTACTCGATTCGTGGTATGAATGCAATGCTTGCATCGTAAAATTAAACGGTAGTTTTTTGTTTACGCTGGTGAATGTTTTTAGTGCGATTTAGATTGCTTCTTATTCAGAAGTACGTTGATCGAGGATGTAAGTAGGTATAGGGTAATAAATCAGATCTTATACTCACGTCTTTAAATCGAGATTTGCTCGGCATGTTTTGGACAAATTCGTGACCCGACATCAAACGTGTCGATAATAATTAACTATGAGGGAGTCTCCCAACAGTTTTAAGAATATATAAAGTAATGCATCAAGAATTCCGATTACTACAAATTACATTCCAAATACTATTAGGCAATTTGACGGCACCGAACACATGATATTTGTTGGTCCCATGGGCGTAGCCAGGGGGGGGGGGTNNNNCCCCCCCGAAACTAAATCCTGGCTACGCCCGTGGTCCCCAATTTCTCTATATAGAATTTCAAGAATTCGTATCTCCTTTCGAATTATAAATGTACCTAAACTCCAAAATCATGAAGGTCTAACGCAAATAAGACAGTTTTCTCACAATATTTGTCCTGTAAGTAAGAGTTGCTTAGAGGAAAGTCCTATGCTGTCCTGTAGGTTCAATTTTATACTATGAAGATGCACCATAAAATATAATTATGTGTTTAGAACTGGTAGATTTGAAATAGACGTGTAAAAGTGCTCTTAAAAGGGTTTTTGCATAAATAAAGTTTCGAATTTTGAAATTTGATTTTAGGAATCCTTTACAGCCAACCTTTTAGAAATAAAACGGATTCTTTATTAGTTACCAACACAAAGAGAAGTAAATAGTGAGTTTAGGTATAACTAAAACATTATGAATGCAAGGAAGCTCTTAGTTTTAATACAAGCAACGTAAAAGTCAAGGAGCTCTTGTAGGGTCATTTCGCCGGTTCGCGTCCATTTAGTGCAGTTGGCAAGTTTGACAGCAAAAATAAAAATGTTCTATAACTAATTTCTACGAAGTATTTATGTCATATGATCATTATATTAGTCTATTTTGAGATTCAATTTTTAGTTTTGTTCCAAACATTGTATGTTTTTTATTAAAGAGAAAAACTTCAGAAATAGGCGTTTCACCCAGTTTGCGTCCACAAAATCCAGTTCGCGTCCACCCCTGGACCAGTTTGCGTCCACCACTTTTGAATAGGAATATAGGGGTGTTTTTTTGTATTTGACAAGAAAAAATGTATTTTAACAATTTCTTCATTTATTTACTTTTTATTATTAAATTGAAGAATGTAACTAAATATTAAAAATCGACATTATATAAAAAAAAACACTTAAAAATAATGCTTTTCAACATTGATTGAACTTAAAATTATGCGACAGGCTATCCTGTCACTATTATACCTGCCACCTTAAAATCGAAAAAAATATATGCTAGAAGTGGCCACGAAACGTGAATACTTAGTCATTGTTTTGTCAATGTAACGTTTCATGTGCTCTGCCTGCCCCATTTGGGATTAAAAGCGTGGTGTAAGTATGATGTTTTACAGTATTAGTAATAACATCTTCATTGCATGTTATGTGTATTGTATTTATGTATCTTACAAATATAAAAAAAAATAGGTTCAGGTATGTTAAACTACCGTGAGGCTCACTCATGTTGAAAATTTTACGGATAATTCACGTTTATTAAATCGTGTTTAGCTTGACATGTTTCGGGCTAATTCGTAGCCCTTCATCTAGGAGCCGCGGCGGCTGCTGCTGCCAAACGCGCACTGCTTGCCTCCGCTCTCTTCGCGCGACTTCTTAGATGAAAGGGCTACGAATTAGCCGGAAACATGTCGAATTAGAATCGATCTAATAAACGTGAGTTATCTGTAAAATTTTCAACAAGGTTCAGATATGCCTTAAGCGACAGGCTAGCAACCTGTCACTGTTATACATCCTCCACCTGTTATCAAATCTAAAATTATGCTAGATAGAAGGGGCTGCAAAGCGTGAAATAGTCATAATCATGGTTTTGTCTATGTCACGTTTCGCGCCCCGTGTTGGTGGTGCCGGGTTAGAATAGCACCTCCCCCTTTCTTCCCGTAGGTGTCGTAAGAGTCGACTCTGGGAAAGGGTTAGTGTATAGTGGGCGATGGGCTAGCAACCTGTCACTGCAATATCACGTTTAACCGTCTGCTTACCCTGACTTAGCTAAACGTGGCACTGAATTTTCTGAATTCATGTACTCTGCCTACCCATCATGGGAATACAGGCGTGAGAATATGTATTTATGTAAGCACGTTTCGTATGCTCTGCCTAGCCCGTTTGGGAACATACGTATGTTAGGTATGTTGTATGTATGTTATCTTATAAATCCACTCGTCTCTTTAATTTCACTTAACTTTCTTTAAATTAAGTAGGTAAGTAAACACTTTATTCTACAAAATAAGAAGTCTTACAAAAAATTCAAGAAAAACTGTAAAGTACAAACGCGGACTTATCCCTTAAGGGATCTCTTACAGCCAACCTTTGAGACACAGAGAGTATATTATCTTTTCCATATTTTTTGTCTTAGAAAAACTCCTCTTAAATAGAAAATAAAAAACAAAGAATTTACTCCTTTATTTTAAAAATCGATTTATAAACATAGCCCAATTGAAAAAAAAATACAGTTATAATAAACAATGCATATTTAATTATTTTACAAGCAAGTGTATTGAACAAAAATGGTGGACGCAAATTGGTTTCTCATTCCCGTCTGTGGGTATAGTTTGCGTCCACAGTGGACGCAAACTGGAAGTTTTGTAAATCCGATGGATCAATTCGCGTCCACCTTATTTTAACAGTTAAATGAAAAAAAAATAAGCACAGTCATAATTAATCTTATTCCTTTTTTCATTAACAAAGTCTAGAAACGGCTATGTGTCCTAAAATTCACAGATAACTATAAGAAATTAACCATCGAATGCACCGCTGCACGCTATTTTTTATCTAAATATTCCGCGTGAAGTGCTCCCTTGTTCAACAGCCGAAACTAACTATTTTTTTTGACGGTATTGGTATTAACGCACGGATCTTTTGTTAATTTGTGCATGTGCTTCATACATTGAGGTAGTAGCGGTAAATATTTTTTGTTTGATTGGTGTGTTAGTTTACTTATTTTCGAGGATTTTCAAAGGAAGATACATAAAATGGACGCGAACTGGGGGATGGACGCGAACCGGCGAAATGACCCTAATTTAAGCAAACAAAAGAAACTAAATGAACATCTTCCTAAAGGTCTTAACAATACTGCGCTGGAAGAGTAAAACGTCGTAACCGCCCTGAATTTGCATCAAAGATACGTCGTTTTAATAATTTTACGTGAATCAGTATGAGAGAATGGGGACGCTCGGCCAGTTTTTCAAAATTTGTCGTGCGGCGTTAGGTTTAGAATAACACCACTCAATTTCTTCCGTGGATGTCGTAAGAGGTAGCTAAGGAAATAGGTTAAGGTATATTTTAGACGACAGGCTGGTGACCTGTCACTATTGTACCCGTCAACTTCAAACTTAAAACATGTGAGAAGTGGCCACGAATCGCCAAATAGCCGTGGTTTTGTCTAAGTATCGTTTCGTGTGCTCTACCTACCCCATTTGGGAATACAGGTGTGATACATACATAGGTACATACATAAAATCACGCCTGTGTTCCCAAATAGGGTAGGCAGAGCACACAAAACGTGACATAGACAAAACTATGATTACGACTAAGTATATCACGCTTCGAAGCCACTTCTAGCATATAGTTTTAGGTTTGTAAAGGTGGAAGAGGTATTTATTATAGTGACAGGTTGCTAGCCTGTCGCCTAAAGCATACCTAGACCTATTTTCCTTAGTCGCCTCTTACGACATCCACGGAAGAAATGGAGTGGTGTTATTCTATCCCGACACCACACAGGGCGGAATACAGGTGTGATGAAATCCCCTATTGATTTAAGAAATAATGAAAACAAAATTTAAAAAATACTGTGAAATAAAATACTATAACTATTATACGCTATCAAAGCGTGAACTAGAAACGTGAAAAAAATCCCTTGCGAATGAAAACTGAAACAAATTGCTTGTTAAATCTTAATGGTTATTAAATTAACAACAATTACAGCCTTTTATCATATTGCTTGACACCCCGCTTCACACCTGCGATACAATCGAATGAATCCTTTATACTGAGCTAAATTTAAAAATAAATAATTGTCATTCGACAGCTTTTCAACTTGACAACGTAACAATTTAACGCATGGCAATACCAAATTAGTTCACTTTTGCGTTACTCTTCTCCTAATTGGCAATTGTATTTTGACAGAAGTTTGCTTTAGTGCGTATAATTATGATCTTGAGTAGGTTTGTTGTATCTCTTTGATAATTTATGGTTAACGGTAGTGTGCGCCGGTCTTTAATAATAATTCACACTACAACTGAACTATAAATGCGAATCTGATTGTAGGTACTGTTTCCTCCTTACGATTTAACCATCGAACCGATTTCATTTGACGAAATTTTGTATGAAGATACCTTGATTCCCTTAAAACGACTTGATACTTTTTATCTCGAAAAAATACACTTTTGAAAATAAAATGTGTCCAATTTGTGGCGATTAAGGAAATAGTGTTTAGGTATGCTTTACGACATGCTGGCAACCGTTAATAATTATTTAGTAAATCTGACATTTTAAATTAGATTAAGTTGGTATAAAATCCAGGTGCGAAGCGCCTAGGCAACGCGGTACAGGAGATTAGTCTTCTTGACGATTACGCTTTCCGTATCCGTAGGTATTTATGCTTTTTAATGTTATGCGTAAAAAATATGCATAATGAGGATTTTCTCTGCTGGCGTCTGTATTACCTCGCCCCTCCCTGCCTCATTCACAGGAACGCTTGCAGTCTTTGGACAATTCATTAACTAAAACCAAATTTTAAAGCAACCTTCCCTGACAAAAGAGTGAATAAAGACTAGAATATAAAACAACTATTATTCTAGAACACACACTCGGCTGTTGCAAACGAAATGCAGTGCGAACCCAGATTAATTTTGCAAGTCTCGAAATTTAAATCTTAATTTTAAATTTAGAACTGCGCTCGTTTATTCGCTTTGTTTTGTTCTTCCTTGATTATTTTGTTAGTTGGTAATAGTTTAATGTCTGGTAAATAACCGTTTGTTTTTTTGTGTGGATGTTGCAAAAGAAGATGGAAGATAATGCACCGCAAGAAACTTGGCAGAAAGTGATACAAACCTAGACACCCTAGGCGCCAGACAAGTTCAACAAATCTAGACTGAAGTCTTAGACTAAGTCTTTAGAACAAGACTTGAAAGCAATTAGTTCTTTTCAAACAAGTGCATTCGATTCCCGACTTTTCTATTTCCAAGAAATCTCAATTGAAATGAAGGGTGCTTTTTTTAATTAAGATCGGGCGTTACATTAAAGGGATGTTAATTATTACTAATTATAAGTGTGTAAAATATTTTACCAGTCACCTTTTCAGAAATCAACCGGATATCTGACGTCATAAATCTAATTTAGCTCGACAATGTTTCGAGCTTGGTTTAGCCCTTCATCTTCCTAAAGGCTACTTTTTGTTTTGACCTATTTTTTTCATCTCTTGCGATATCCACGGACAAAACAGCGAAGTGTTTTTCTAACCCAATACCACATGGATACATGTTTTAATGGCTCATCACTCATCAGCAATATAACGAGTGTAGATTTGATAAAAATGAGCAAGTATTATTTTTGAATGCTTAGAAAATAAAACAATAAAAGCATACCTACCTGTGACAGTGTCGTTCAAAATTAATGTTGCTTTATTCATGCAAGCAGATAGTGGCTCATATCTTTTATCTAAATCCCAGCATTATTCCACAAAGCAATTGTGTTGTTCCGCACTGAGCGTCCAAATTTTATTTTCGCTAAGGGATCGTCTCCACAAGAAGGTACTTTACTTAAGTATTTTTTGTACTTATTGTAGTGTCCGATAATAGTATATTACCAGCCCAGAAACAATACGAGTAGGTTCTCGGGAGAATACAGTTAGACGCCCGAAGGAATAGCGAGTGAATCAAATTACACTTTAAAAATGTAGGTATAGGTGTTTATGTCATATATTGGATGAAATAAGTAAATAGTCTCAGAAAGACTCAAATTGCATGCCACCTTGTATAATGTAAAACGTCATACATACATACCTACATAAGTCAAGTCTGTATTCCCAATTAGGGTAGGCAGAGCACACAATACATACGACCATGACTATTTCACGTTCAGTAGCCACTTCAAGCATATTTTGTACAATTTCAGTTCAGAGGTACTTGAGTGACAGGTTGCTAGCCTGTCGCCTAAAATATACCTCAACCATCCTTAGTCGCTTCGTACGATATCCACGGAGGAAATATAGTCTTATTCTAACTCCACATCACAGGACAGGACACGCATTGGCATCTCTTGGCTGCAAAGCGTGATAGTCATAATCATGGTTTTGTCTATGTCACGTTTGGTGTGCCCTGCCTACCCCATTTGGGCAAACAGGCGTGATTGTATAATCTCAGCATTTCTCTCGCTCATGGAAGCGAATCTTAAGGCCCTGTGCAGACGACAGACTATCCGCGATGGACTTTTTAGTCTGTGAAAAGAGAACCCATGGAATTATTATGCAGTAACGCACACGACGCGCATAAAGTCGGGCGCATTCATGCAATCCATGCAGCCTTTTTGTGCGCCGTAGACTCGATCACACAAAAAGTGTGTCGTCTGTGCTGCTTCTAAATGTTTTTTTTATGTCATTCCGATCTCAGCATTTCTCTTCCTCGTGGAAGCGGACCTTTACCCCTTTACACAGTTAGTGAATTCAGGACGGAAGGAACTAATTCTATGGAAGATTGTTTTATTTCGCCCACAAAAGGAGCTCACGCCTTTGAGGGTGACGTGTTTTAATTACATACATACATACATATTCTCACGCCTTTATTCCCAAGAGGTGAAGGCAGAGGACATGAATTCAAAAATCCAATGTGTGGTGTTTCAATTCCCTTTACTATACCTATCTATAATTATGTTGTTGCCAAGAAATATATTTACATACATACATACATATAATCACGCCAGTGTTCCCAAATGGGGTAGCCAGAGCACACAAAACGTGACAGTCAAAACCATGATTATGACTAACACGCTTCGCAGCCACTTCTAGCGTAGTTTTAGGTTTGCAAAGATGGAAGAGGTAGAATAGTGACAGGTTGCTAGCCTGTCGCCTAAATATATTAAGTGTGGTAAGTTTTGTTAAAATTTGAGCATTCATGGTCTATTTTTTACATACTAGGGCTGTTTGAAAAGTTCTCGGCCTAATTTAGATTTAGGGGCAGAATGGAAATAAATTTGCTATCGTACGATAGCTTGGCTTCTTAATTAGTAGATAGATAGATAGATAGATTTATTTCTTAATTCAACATAAAATACAACATTAACAATACACATAAAATGTCAAGTTAAGTTTTCGTTAAGATAAGTTGGATACTGATTTTTTTATCATTTTTGTGTCAACGAATCTGAATCTCTCTTGGAAAATGAAATCATCCGTTTCTGGTGAATTATCTTAAAATCATAAAAGACGTGAACTTTACAATGGTGAACTCGAAACTGTTGCCCCATTGTTGAAAAACAAACTACGACCGACGGTCCGGCGGCACAACAAGGAACGTTATACCCCTTCAATGAAAATTACATCAACTTCAAAAACTAGACAAAGGCGTTGTTCCCTGAACATAGTCTAGCCGTGCTAAAGTCGATCGAATGGGCATTTTATCAAGCAGTCTGTTCTGTATAGGTCAGTTAACTAAAGCTGGCACGTTCACTGTACTCACACTTGTGCAATCTCGCTATAATGTATGTTTAAAATTAATAATTTTGATCAAGTCGGCCAGATTTTTCATGATACGTATGCTGTGCAATGTCACACCGCGTGCTAATTCACAGATACTACACAAATGCAACGCGTACGTCTGTTTTACGTGCCAGCTTTAGTTAACCGACCAGTAGTTTGTAATTTTTAGTGTAGTTCAAGTCCGACATTATGTTGCTAGTATGATCCCATGTGAATACCTGTTACCTGTTATATCGTAATAAAAACAACAAAAAGATCACCATTTTTGTTTAGAAGCCCCCCCCCCCC
>BHDV01021776.1:42424-72609 GCA_005406045.1 Adoxophyes honmai
TACACTAACCCTTTCCCAGAGTCGACTCGTACGACACCCACGGGAAGAAAGGGGGAGGTGCTATTCTAACCCGGCACCACACGGTACCTTATGATACCTACCTATACATATTTTAGGCGACTGGCTAGCTAACTGTGATGATTGTACCACCTCTTAATTTAAAACCTAAAAAATCTCCTAGAAATGACTACGAAATGTAAAATAGCCATGGTTATGTGTACGTAGCGTTGCGTGCTCTGCCTACCCCGTTTGGGAATACAGGCGTGATGTAGGTATGTAGGTATGTATGACATTTTACGTTACATTTTTGTTCGTCAATGTTTTCTAATTACGGCTTGTATTTTGGTACTAGCTGTGCCCGCGACTCCGTTCGCGTGGAGTATTGACTTTGGATAATTTCCCCCGTTTTTTCCACATTTTGCAGTATTTCTTCGCTCCTATTGGTCGCAGTGTGATGTTACATAGCCTAAAGCCTTCCTCGGTAAACGGTCTATCCAACACAAAAAGATTTTTTCAATTCGAACCAGTAGTTCCTGAGATTAGCGCGTTCAAACAAACAAATAAATAAACAAACAAACAAACTCTTTAGCTTTATTATATTAGTATAGATTAAATAGATCAAATAAGATTTATAATGCATACAGGCATTAATGAAAACCATGAATATTTCACGTTTCGTAGCAACTTTTAACATAGGTAGGTTAAGTTAGATAAAAAGGGTTAGTTAACAGGTTGCTAGCCCATCGCCTAAAACTATCTCAACCTATTTTCTCTAGTCGCCTCTTACGACATCCACAGAAGAAATTGAGCGGTGATATTTGAAACTTGACACCACAAGTCTGCCACAAATACTGGTTAACTGAAAATAATTAGTAAAAAACTTATAAATTACAAAACCTGCTCTAATTATCTGTCTGAACTTGAGAATTCTTTAAGAGATAATTATAACTTGGGATGTTTATCTTAATTAAAATAATTAATTATATTAGTAGTTTGTTTGGCGTAGATGCTAAACTTTGCTCAATATCCGGCGCGTAAAAGGCAGAAACATATTTTTTATATTACTGCTATTAAAATATTATATTCCATGACTTTAAAGATTGTATATTTATTTAAATGATCTCTGACGATTCAGTTAAACAAGAATATAATATACCTATATCTATAGGTACTCATAAAATATACCCTAACCTACGACATCCACGGAAAATATAGATTGGTATTATTCTCAACCCGATAACATGTGATCACACAATTTCAGGTTTTAAGTTAAGAGATACAGTATTCATAGTCCACGGAAGAAATGGAGAGGCATCATTCCAAACATTTGTGACGATAACGTAACAAATTGACATCTCAACATTCTAAAACTTGCCCCGTAATGTTAATAACGGTTCAGTCGCCGTGTCAACATGAACACTCGAACAAAAACTTCCTTCTATGGCGCTTTACCTCTGACAAGGGCTGACAGTGGCTCATTAGAGCTCCCCCCTCTCTTTCACCCCCAGGGGTGAGGGGTAAGTGCGTCCCCCTCGCACTCCACTGTTGTCTGTTGCTTAATTATTTTTTAATTTTAGGCTCCGTTTAGGCTGAAAGCGGTTTTATGCAAGGAATTGTAGAGTGGCGCAGTGTCGGGTTAGAAAACCTTTCTATTTCTTTCGTGGATATCGTACCATAATTTTCACACCTGTATTTCCAATTGGGGTAGACAGAGCACACGAAACGCTACATAGATAAATCCAGACTAACAAACCTACCTGACTAAACTAAGCTCGACACTACACTGGTACGGAACCGTCAAAAATACAATACAATCAATACAAATTAGGTATGTCATAGAAGTTACAAATAGTATAAATTATGTTGATACATTATTATAGGAACGTATACCAAACCTGAATTATTGTGGTTAATAATGTGGTAAACAATAATATGAATGTTTTATAGCGACTTCTAGCATATTTTTTGCATACAATAACGCATTTTCCGTAGTCACCTCTTACGATATCCATGGAAAAATGGGGAGAAACGATGAATCAAATGAAATCAGTGAGAAATTTAAAACAATCACGGTAGAACTGGGAATTATACTTAAATGTATTAAGTTGCTTGTTTCAGATCAAAGAAAACTATTGTCCGATCGTTATTTTCCAAATATTTAACTGACCCATTTACAAAAAGATGAAACGTTACTATTTACAGTATTTACTTGTCCGAAGGTAACGTGATTTAAACAAATTAAATCAATATGGCGGCATCAAGGGCAAATACAAACAAATAAGGAACACCCTTAAATAATGTACAGTCGTCAACAAACTCGATTTTAGGAATCGACTAACAGGCGAGACAGCTAAAAAAGTGTATTCCGTCAGTTGGATAAACATGTTTTTTCTTTTAATTGAATAACGGAATATTATGAGGACAATGTTAAAAAGTTTTGAGTGATAACGTTATGGGTTAGCTTGGTGAAGAGCGCCGCTGTCAGATATTTTAGGTTTGAAAACAAATGGAAGAAGTAGTATAATAGTGACAGATTGCTAGGCTATCGCCTAAAGCATACCTAAACCAATTCCCTTGCTACTTACGACATCACAGAAGAAATGGAGAAGTATTATTCTATCCCGACACAGAAAAATGAACAATGGAGAAAACCAGGTTGCAGGCCAGATACATTTCAATAATGCTGCGATATCTCTATATTTAAAGACATAATGTAATTATTATATCATTTTAACTCAGTCATCCTTGTTAATTGGTTAAGGCTTATAAGGAAACACTCCATAATTCCTCATATACCTAATTTCACATTGTGGTTACTATTTTCCGTGTTAATTTTAAATTAAAACACTGATTTCCTGGTACTCAAAATAACTTATTTAATTTTATCGTTTTAAGGAAAATCCTTGCATTAATTTAATAAATAATATGTGTCATTATAATTAGATAACTATGTTGAAATTTGGTATGATTGTAAAATTTATTTTAATGCATGTAGGTGCCTATTCAGAAAAATCAATAGCGAAAATAAAAAAATCTGTTACATTTTCGACTAAAACTTGTTAGTACTTTTGGCTACATCTGTACTGAAAAATATAAGGTGCGTAGGAAACAGGTCATAAATCTAATTTAACTAAAATATCCTCAGGTAACTTTCGTGTATAATTTAATTCTTCATCAGACTAGTAGTACCTATGTGTGTTCCCTCAAATATTTCCTCTATTTCTTCCGTGGATGCCGTACTTATGAGGTGACTAATAAATCAAGGTAGGTATGCTTTAGGGCCTAAAGTTTAGGCGATAGGCTAGCAACTTGTCACTATTATAACACATTTAGCTTAAGTTAAACCAAAAATTATGCTAAAAAGGCTATGTAACCTGACACAACTAACGTTCAGGCGCCGTCGCTTAAAGCCCGTCACAGACTACGCATATACGATAATATTTTACATACTTACATACAGTCACGCCTCTTTCCCACAGGGGTAGGCAGAGACCACTTTGTTCCACTTGCTACGATCCTGGCATACTTCTTTTGCTTCATCCACATTCATTAGTCTCTTCATACATGCTCGTCGATTTCGGGTACTCTTGACCTGACCTGTTTCTAAAATTTGCCGATTTGGTCACGGAACGTCCGGAATAATATTTTATCTGCGCTGCGTATAGGTAAATGCCATTTTTCCATATGTCGGTGTCAACAGATACTTGACGGTAAATCTGCGCAGTGTGTGTTAGCTCATTGAATTGTATAGGGAGCGATATTGACAGATATCTGGTCAGATACAAATATCTTACCGTATCTGCTTGATGTGATATCTGCGCGGGCGTTCGCCACACGACGACGCTCAAAATACGCTAAATGTGTACAAGCCCTATGTCTTTTTGTACGCAAAATCATAAACCTGTAAAACTAAAATTTAAAAATTATAATAATGAAAATTCAAATACACGAAAATCTAGAATTTGTATGAAATCCACGGGACGTCCAATTGGGTTTTCTTTGTAAGTTTCCGCTGCACACTAGGCCCCAGCCTTAAGCTGAAAAAGCAGCATTTAGGTCAAAGTTACACGTTACTTTATTTTTATTTGCTTTCGCGACTAAATGACGTAGTGACCGACGATTATGAGGTGACGTAAAGGACCTAGTTCGACGCTGCACCAATGTTCGACGTTTTCAACCAAGTGCCTATCTTTTTTAGGCTTCCATACTCTCCATTTCTTCCGTGGATGTCGGAAGAGGCGACTAAGGACATAGGTTTAGTTATGCTAGGCGACAGGCTAGCAACCTGTCACTATTCTACCTCTTCCATTTCTGCAAACCCAAAACTTTGCTAGAACTGGCTGCAAAACTTGATATGGACATAATCATAATTTTGTCTGTGTCACGTTTCCTGTGCTCTGCCTGTCCTATCTGGGGACCCTGGCGTGATTGTATTTATGTATGTATACCCGAAAGGTAAAAACAGGACTATATTATTAAGACTTCTGTCCGTCTGTCACCAAGCTGTATTTCGAGCCCCGAGTGGTGTCGAGTTTAGAATAACACCTCTCCATTTCTTAGGTGAATGTCGTAAGAGGCGACTAAGGACATAGGTTAAAGTATACTTTAGGCGACTGGCTAGCAACCTGTCACTATTGTACTTGCCACCTCAAAACCTAAAAAAAATATGCTAGAAGTGGCCACAAAACTTGAAATAGTAGGGTAAAAGAGGGTAATGGGGGTCACTTAAGCGAGAACTCAAATAAAATTTCAATTAAAAAGAAAGTAGTTATTGCAACCGCCTGTAAACATAATTTACTTATTAAACTATCATTAGAGATAAATTTCAGTCACTTTGGCAATCAACTTTGGAAATTATAGAAGTTTTAAAAAAAACTAGGTTTGACTCCCATTAAACTGACATCGGGGTAATGGTGATCACCCTTGCGGGCAATCGGAGTCAAATAAAATCTAGCATACATCGCAAACATAACCTATAGCTGACTCCCACCCAGTGCACTCCGCGTGAGCCCATTGTCCAGACGAGGTACACCTTTACCACATCTCGTTGTTTTACCAGTCGTAAGTAAGTGCGGGTAATGGGAGTCATCTGACTCTCATTTCCCACAACTACACTAATGACTAAAAAATTAAAATTAAAAATAACTTTAATACACTGATTTAATCTGAACTGCACATGACAACTTGAAACGTCTAATTAAGTAAATGTAAATGTCATAATCGCATACTGCAAGATTTTAGGCAGTTACCTTCTAATTTGCATTTACGTAAAATTACATCAGCGGAGCGCAAAAACAAAACACGTTAGTTTCTCAGAGGCGCGTGGGCCGACTGGCGCGAGCCATTCGTGGCAGCGCGGGGGCTCGTAGCGGGGGCTGAGGACGCTGTTTACGCGTCGGTCTCATTTAGCGTTTCGTGGTGGTGTGGGTGACTCCCATTGCCCACTGACTCCCATTACCCTATCTTCCCCTATATTTTGTCTATGCAGCGTTTTGTGTGCTCTACTTGCCCTATTTGGGAATACAGGCGTGATTGTATGTATGTATAAACTTTTACAACTTTAGTGTGATTCCCTTAGTGTTCCAGTGATAAATACCGCGTAAATACAACACGCATCGGTCCCGAGGGTGGAGAGACTAACGAACACCCTCGGGGTAGTGTTTAATAAGATAATAAGCGGCCTTGCGCTTAACTTTGGCTTTCGTTCTGTTTAATACTTAGTACCATTACTATTTGGCTAGTGACTGCGTAAAGGAGTTGTAATAAGGATTTTACTTCGATGAGTGACAGGTGATATTAGGTCCTACATAATTGGCGTTTCGTGAATTTATAGTTGTGTTTTTCTGAAAAATCGGTCGCGAAAATAACGATTCGCTCTCGACGACCACAAGCCTTAGATGAAACGATGTACAGAGGGTGTTACGATCGTTGCGGACGTTTAGTAGAACGTACCCATTATTTCCAAAATTAAATAAGTAGTACAGTCAACAACCACATTTAAATAACTGTCAAAAGATTAAAGATGGCTTCACGTTGCTCTTTATCCGCCCTCAATTTCCCAGTACCGTCAAAAATACGACTAAGAAAATAGGGTTCCCTCTCGTAAACTCTGGTCAGTATTAATATAGTTTATCGCGGACCCCAGTAATAGTTATTATTGGGGTTCCGTGGGCGAATTTGTTATCTAACTGTCACGACGTAATAAGGGTCCGGCTGTTAAATTAATTATAAGCCTGGCGCGTGTTTTTAAATCTTTATTAATATGAGTTTGGGTTAATTAGGCAGAGGTATAATTGGGTGCTGTGAAATAGTTTTTAAGGATTAGTGTATAATTTCCACGTAATACCAAGGTTGTTTCTAATTTTTAAGATTAAGTTACTTTCTTGCGTAATTAACTTACGTATTTTGATGTCTAAAGACAATGGCTATAACAATTACATTAGCTATTTACAAAACAGGATTTAAAAATCACTTCCTTACAGAACGGTTTATGGATAAGCAATTACATAAAATTGAAATTAAATCACGCTGTCAAAGAATATAACATGCACGTGTCTCAAAACGTGTCTTTGAATTCGTGTGCTCTGCCTACCCCTCTTGGGAATACAGGCGTGAGAATATGTATGTATGTATGTGTATGTACGTGTCTCAAAACAAGCTTGCATCCTTTTCAAACTTATTTTTACTCACCGTCTGACACAAACAGTCCGACAAAAACATTCGTTACAGTTATAAAAACTAATGTACCTGAATCACCCTCGTCCAAGGGACGCCCCAAAGCCTTTACGGTGTTTCCATCATTCTAATAAGAACACATTGTTCCAGAAGACCATGGGAGCCGTCAGGACCTGCCTCCTTGTCATCACCATCCACATGATCCACGCAGTCACTGCCCAAGAAAAACGGGGACCAGCTGGCTTCATCGGAATGCGGGGCAAGAAATACTCCGACTTAACACCAGGGGATTACATGGAGATGTACAAGAGGCAACCGCAGCAATACCTCGGCGGCAAAGGGAAGAACTGGTTTGAAATAGAGAACGAAGATTTCAAGCGGTCGCCCATGGGGTTCGTTGGTATGCGGGGCAAAAAGGGCTCTCCTTTTGACCTGTTTTACCCCAATGATGTCAACAAAGGGGGGTCTCTCATAGGAGAGATCGACTACGCACCAAGCGATAGTTTTGAAGGGAAAAACGACTATCCTCTCCTGAATGATTTGCTGTCGCAATACCTGATGAGGCTGCAGCAGCCAGAGGGATCGACAGAGATCACGATGCCAGAATCAACGGAAGAAGACATGACAAATGAGATAAACAAACGAGCAGCGAACATGCACCAGTTTTACGGCGTCCGTGGCAAGAAGTCGGAGCAGAAGAGACCGTACGACCTCAGTTTTCGGGGCAAATTCATCGGAGTTAGGGGCAAGAAGGACTTGAAAAACAGCGGGGCGCAGGAGATCAAGTTTTTGCTGGGGCAAAACGGGCCTTGGCCCAAAAGGAAGGCGCAGATGGGCTTCTTTGGTATGCGCGGCAAGAAATGGACGGGTAAGCCACCTTTGTGAACTTAACCTTTTGTGTGCTCGGTTGCTGGAATCAGCTTAGTGACAAATTTATACGAGTAACTTACGTTTTCTTGTTGAGTTTAAATTAATTAAAACTAGAATGGGGTGGGATGTTTTTTGTTACCTGTTAATAAGCATCTAAAGACATTCATACACACGGCAGAAATGCTAATAAGACAAAAGCATGACTATTTATTTCATTTTTCGTGGATATTTTTTAGCTTTTGAGTTTGCAGGTATAAGTTAGAAGTTGACACATCCACGGGAGATGGGCAGACGTGTGATTTTAAGTTTTTGTTATATTACAATTAATAATTGTTCTATGAAAGGCTTAATTAAAACAATTACAATTACACCCTAAGGTGACCAGTATATTAAGTAGATTAAACCAAATAGTTCTTAAGTAAAGAACAGCCGTGTAATAGTTAATATCGGCTTTGAAGACAATGAAAAGGAAGACTATGAACAGAGTACCAGCACCATTTTGTTCGTTAAGATCCGAAGTAATCATTAATGTATGTAAACATTACATGTCGAAGTGTTATTACTGTTTGCTTAAAGCGCGACCCGAGTATTTCTAATTTATTTTGAGACATTTAGGGTGAATTTAGGAGGCGTTTCTAGGTTCAGAATAACGCCTTTTCTCCCGTGAATGTCGTAAGAGGTGATTAAGGAAGATCAGGTTGGTTTAGGTTAGGATTTTCCGTGTGGTGTCAGGTCTAGTATAACGCCTCCATTTCTTCCGTGGATGTCGTAAGAGGCGACTAAGGAAATGGTTTAAGGAATATTTTAGGCGACAGGCTAGTAAGCTTTCACCTAAAATACAACTGATAACTCAAAACCTATGGTTGAGACTTATAGGTACTTAAAAGAAGGTAAACAACCAAAGCCAACCCGACTAAGTCAAAAATCACATAAGGTATGTGTTGCTACATTAAATACGACAGTTTCTATTTTAGTCGCATTACAAGGTGAGAGTAATGCGACTAAAATAGAAACTGTCGTATTTAATGTAGTTAGCAACACATACCTACCTTACGTGATTTTTAACTTTGTCGGGTTTGTTTATCTTTTTTAAGTACCTATAAGTCTCAACCATAGAAGTAGCAACGAAACGTTAAAAAGTCATGGTTTTTTCTATCGTTTGGCGTGCTCTGCCTACCCCATTTTGGGCGTGATGTATGTATGCATGTATGTAGGTACGAGTATCAGACTTAGAATCTAAAACCTTTTTGTGTATATCATTTCGTGTGTTCACCAACCCAATATGCAATGCGTGTTTATTTTTAAATCCCGAATGACACGAGGTGTTTTATGGTGTCGTTTTCTTTGTTTCAGAGGCGAGTCTCGAGAACGAATCCCCGAACTAAGTGCCCGCACCGCCGTTGCCCCTTAAAAGACTTCTCCTACTAACATATCTTACTTAGAAATAATCTTCGCCCGGCGGCTTTTAACAAGTTTATATACTTAATTATGTATCTAGTCGGTGTTGAAGCTTAAAATAGTAATTTTCCTTTGCTTCCTAATAAACTAGTCAATACCAGAGATTAATGTTGTCCGTAGATAGAAGTTCTTTTTAATAAACCATAGACTATATTAGATGACTCTAATGTTGTTATTATCTATAGAAAAGTGTATTTTTCTTCGTATAGTTATTTTGATAAACGTTAGTCCTGTTTCTCGATGTTAAGGAATGTTGTCTAACGAAGTTTTATAATTATTTTAATGTTAAGAGTAAAATATGATTATGTATTGTACATTTTGTGGAGGCTGGCAAAATGTGACAGAACACTGTAAGTATTATAATTAAATGCAGTTGCCTATTTAAATTTGTTTTTGTATTCCATTCCATAAATAGTTAAGTAAATAAATATACTTTATAATTAATTGCATAGTGAGTTTTTCGGAAACATTTCACAATTATTTCTCTTCCAAACATTTTAAGTTTCTTGTCTTTTGTGAAATATTTCAGAAATTTCCAAGAAATTTTCCTACTTATTAGAAACTTTATGTGACTCTCACGTCTGCAACGAAACTTCGCTCAGTGCAACATGCAACTACACAAGTGCGAGCTGTAAAAGACTTCCGCACGATAATGAAATGCGCTATAAATATAATAAATACATGTGCAATCATAAAAGCTTAATTAAAGTGGTGTTTCTTGAAATACTTACCAAAATTCCGCAGCTCTACATTTTTGAAAAAAAAACTCAATACTAAGAGGAACTCGCGCACGAAGGGTTCCGTACCAAAAACAGCAAAAAAAAACACTTTTCTTTGGAAGCCCCCTTTAGTTATTATTATTATTTTTAGACAGACAGACAGATAGACAAACAGACAGTAGTTTGGCTACGGAACCCTAAAAACAGTCGAAAACCTTCGAAGCGAGTCGAGTTTGCAAATGAAAATTCAAAATTAATCTTGCGCCCTTAATTTCGAAGTCACGTCGCAGTGTTTTGTCTAAACGTGACCCTTTCTTTACCTGATAAGCACTGATAAGAAACTGTAGGATGAGATTTAGGATTCGAACCTAAACGTTAGGATCTACGTTTAAAATACAACATTTTATTAAAAACTAGCTGTGCCCGCGACTCCGTTCACGTGGAAAAATGAATAATTTTCCACGTTTTTTTTTTGCCACATTTTCCAATTTTTCTTCGGTCCTATCTGTCGGAGCGTGATGTTATATAGCCTAAAGCCTTCCTCAATAAATGGTCTATCCAACACAAAAAGATTTTTTCAATTTAAACCAGTAGTCCCTGAGATTAGCGCGTTCAAACAAACAAACAAACAAACTCTTCAGCTTTATTATATTATTATATATTATATTAGTTAAAAATATGCTAGGTACTTATCAAATTTCAGATAGTTTCTTTCTTAGGTGCTGCACAGACGACAGACTATCCGGGACGCACTTTTTGGTCTGTGAAAATAGAACCTATGCAATTAATGAGTAACGCACACGACGCGAAAAAGTCTGGCGCACAATGCATACTATTCATGCAGACTTTTTGTGCGCCGCAGACTTGGCCGCACGAAAAGTCTGTCGTCTGCGCGGCGCCTTAGGGTACAGACCACACGGTCGGTCTAAGGTGGACCGACCAGGTGAAATCCACTACAAACCAACCCGTGTACGAGGACACTGTGCAGCCGGGAGAAGATGGCGCCTGGTGATGAGGCTCGCCACCCAAGACACGACTGCCACGACCACTGCCAAGAGTGTAGCGACGAACAAGCACTGTTTAGCTAGTCATTGGTACAGACACACAGTGTTGCGGCGGTAGGAAAAAAACGAAAAATAAAAAATGTAGGTAGATCAAATACAAACATTATTTATTGAACTTATGTTAATAATGTATCATATTATGCCAAAAACGAGGGTACTTTCTCACAGAAACATTGCTAAAACACTTGTCAAAGTTTAACAATTTATTTCTGAGACGTTTAAGTGATTTCGAGTTGGGTGTTTCAAACTACGATTTTCGGATACAAACTATACTATTATTAAAATTGCAACATGGATTCTGTAGACCAAGGTATTATCTTGTAAAAACGTTTTATCTAATTAAAATATTACAAACATTTTATGAAATACGGAATATTTAAATGCACAGCTTAAATACAGGTGGAAATTTTTCTTCTATGGACCTTTAAGTATAATATTCCACTTCGTGCCGCCATAAAATGTTAGTGACAGTGAAGTATTGACCTTATATTACTGGAATACAAAACGCAAAGTTGCGACTTTTTGCGAACTTTAACTGTAATAATAATTGTTTACCGCAGGGCATATTGTTGAAAGAGCTTGTAGCGGTTATATTTCGAGATCCATCGAAAACTTTGGACTGAAAATGTACAAATTTATTAGAATTTGTAAAACAGAAGCTAAATTACCCGCCAAAATACCAAAATGAAGTAAAAGGAAAGGTTTCGACTTCCGTCCATCTTTCGTCTGTCCGTCTGTCTACAGGCTGTATCTCACGAACCGTGAAAGCTAGAGAGTTGAAATTTTCACAGATGATGTATTTCTGTTGCCGCTATAACAACAAATACTAAAATAATAATAATAATAATAATTAAGGGGGGCTCCCATAGAAAAAACGTGTTTTTTGTTGCTGTTTTGGGTATATTTAAATAACTGTTACAGGTAAATACTTCATATGGTCACATAATATTTAATTAAATATTTACTTTAAAAGGAAGTAATTAAATTAAAATAAAATTAGTATTTAAGGGGGGCTCCCATACAAAAAAACCTGATTTTTTTTTTGCTGTTGTTTTGTCCGACTCGCACTTGGCCGGTTTTTTATGTATAATTCTTCATTCTGTACCATATAAAGATAATTAGCCAGCAATAAACCCTAAAAATAATTTCGTCCCCTACCTACTATGGAGCCGCAACACTGTGAGACATTGACAAGTTATATGGTACGATTTAGAGAGAGTGCGGTGTCAGGTTAAGAATGACAACTCTCCATTTCTTCCATGGATGTTGTAAGAGGCGTCTTAGGAAGTAGGTTAGGGTATGTTTTAGGTCATAGGCTAGCAACCTATCATTATTATACCTGCCGAATTTAAACCTAAAAATTAAGCAAGAAGTGGACGCGGAACGTCACGTCATTTTGTCGTACCGTTTCATGTGCTCTGTCTATCTCCTTTGCGAATACAGGCGTGACATTATGTAGGTAAGTATGTAGAGTAAGTAAGTACGCTGCAGTTTTCTCTCTCTCTCTCTAAAAATGTCCCATGTAACTTGCCGGGAACGGCGGGAACTACGTGGATCCCTTCGCACACAATAATCCATCTCGCACTTGTTTAGTTTTTATAACCCGCATGATAAATATGAAGAACCGGGCTTAACAGCTTTTCCTATATTCAAAACAGTAACATTACTAAACTTTTCAATCGAGATAATCGTATTACCTCGCCTCCAAGGAACAGTGCAATTCCGAACGCAAAATGAATTCCATATGATTCGGCCCGATAGACGCAACTTAGATTGGAACGAAAACTTAGGTGTTGGTCCCGTGACATTTGAACCTGATGTTCGGAACTGAATTTTAACTTTAACTTGTAAACACAATAGAGTTATAGGTACAAGGTGTTTGGCGCATGTGCCAATGTAATTTCGCGGATAGAGGAGTTCATTTCATATACAGGGTTACTGGTAACTCGACGTATTCCTAGTAGGACTTGATAGAGGAGCTAAAGTGCAATATTTTAAGCCCTCATATGTATGGCCGAAAATTAACGGTTCTTGAGTTTTTTAAGAATTTTTTATAATTTCCCAAAATTTTACATTAAAAAAATTGTAAAAAAATTATTGTGCGTCTGTTGCGGTAATTCTTTTTTATTTTTTAATTATTAAACTATTGTCAAATTAAAACAAATACAAAAACCCTAACAAAACAAGTGAAGTCTTCGAAATCAGCGAAAACATTATTTACTTATGTTTTATTAAATCTGTGCTTGTTGTTACTAAACTATTGCTCTAGTCGAAAAAAATAATTTGACATCTAGTATACAAATTATTAGAAAAACATCTACGTTTCACCAGCTTTCTGAAAAGGTATCATAATCCACAATAATCTTTAAGAACTTTTAACAAAACTGCCTTAAATGAACGATTTCGTTTGCGAGTTATCGCAAAACTAGCTTTCTGCCCGCGGCTCCGCCCGGGTGGAACTCGGTTATATTGCGGTATAAAGCACAACTATAAGAAAAACGGTCTATCATCTATCGATCGGTTATCGATTGATATCGATCTATCATCGATCGATATCGATCTATCAAGCAAACTATATTTTTGTTTTCCCTCGGGAACTTCAATTTTTTCCGGGATAAAAAGTAGCCTATGTCACTCTCCGTGCCCTAAACTATCTCTACTTAAAAAATCACGTCAATCCATCGCTCCGTTTAGCCGTGAAAGACGGACAAACAAACAAACAAACACACTTTCACATTTATATATTAGTACGGATAGTATGGAAACAGACAGCGCAGCCAGCGGAACGTTTGCACAACTGCCGCGGTCAACACATCATACAATTCCGCGATAACTCGCAAACGAATACACGTTGGGGTGATACATGATTATGCGCGCCAAGCTGACCTCAGAACGGCGTACCACCAAATTCTATTCCCAAATAGAAAGACATTATAATATCGCCTACAGCAGCGTATTAAAATAATTTCGAGATCTCTTCCGTGTTACCCCGAATTTAACGCGAGCGATGCCGCAGGCAGAAGCTAGTATTTAATATTTAATTGCTTGAGGCTAGTAGTTTTCTTTCACAAAGGTACAGTTTAGTACATTTGTTTGGTGTGGGTAAATATTTGGGCGTTTGAACCGCTGTCATTCTCAACACTTTTTTTTTTAAATGTGTATATAACAGTCTAGTGTATATCTATCTGCAAGAGAAAGGCACTATATGACACACTTATTATACCAATTTCTAAATAAAACTAATAAAAAAAGTGTTGAGAATAATGACAGCGGTTCAAACGCCCAAATATTTACCCGTGTACATTTTTTGACTATTCAGACATTGCTTGCTGTCGCCTAGTCAACAGTGACAGCTGTCACGACGCATGCGGCAGACTACGTGTCATTACACTGTTGCGTACGCCCCATGCATGCGAGGAACGACTCACTGTAATCGCGCCTTAGTAGTCCACCAAACGAAGCAAACTCAGAGGAAAAAACTCGTGTATAAGCGAATTTTGGTATAGGTGTAAGGAATGGGGTTTTAAACTACATACTAAAATACATTACATACATCTTTATCAGATGCTTCAGACCTCAGATTTTTGACATCAAATGAAGCGACCCACTAACTAAGTTGAATGTTTTTTGTAAAGGAGATATGTCGATCTCTATAGTAGTTTGGTTGGGCTCTAGTGTTTTCTAATCAGGTTCGTCGGGTACTCCAGATGTTCGATTATCCTAAATTTTACATTTTTCCCTTTACGTAGCCGTTAATCCCTAACCATGTACCAAATTTCAGCTCTATGAGTTTACGGGAAGTACCTGTTCTATTTTGATGATCATGAGTGAGTGAGTGAGTGAGTGTCGAAAATGCGAAACTTTGCTTTAGCTTAACTTCGTAACTGAATTGCCTACAGACTTGAAATTTTGAATTTTAAGTAAGTGATTACAGCTCACTAGATGACGAAAATTCCAGCGTCCTGGTATTATCCAGAGGTTCTCAAATAGGGGCCAGAAAATGCCGCAAAATGGTTCCAGTAAAGGATGGTACTGCAGTGTTTGCTTTGCGCTCGACTTGGTGGGGGCACGGCCGTGCCCCCGATTTTAGATTTAGACAATAATTAGGGATTTTATCTTTAGGAAATATGTAAACGTGCCGTACTTAAACAAATGTATTGTTTTCTTTATTGGTCATCTACTTTCCTCTATATCTCATGAAGTATTGATCCCAGAGAAAAAATGTCTACATCTTTTTTGTAGAGAATTTTACGTACATTAGGTACTTGCGTCTCAGACTATTTTTAGCTACAGGTCACAGTTTACGAGTTTTTTTACAAAAAACTAAAAATGGGACCTTTACACCCCCCTCCCCCCGTTAGCTCCACCCCCACCAATCAGTACTTTTAGTATGTCGTTTAAAATCCCTTTCCTTACAACTATGCCAAAATTCGCTTATACACGAATTATTTCCCTCGACAGGCAAATTTTGGTCTTCGTTCGGTGGGCTATAGTTTGAACAAAGGAAAAACTAAAAACTTCACAAATAAAACACCCAGTAAATTTCATAATATTTTTTATTAAAACTTTCTCCTTATAAATCCATTGATTGCTAACATAATATAGAATAGAACGTACAAGAAGCCATGTCTCGAGTGATACATAAATACATTAAATGGGTGACAACCTACCAAATGGACCGAAATGACATTTTAGACCGCCACATTTTAACCTTAAGAGTGATTCATGCAGAAAAGTTAAAGTTTCTGAACAAATCGCACTTAACTTTCTATCGGCGAATTTTCTTTATTTTCTTTATTTATTTTATTCGCCTAAAGGACACTGCCACTTATCACAGTGGTTCTGGAGCATTACAAAAAAAAGCAACGAAAAATAATGTCAAAAAGACGAAATGAGACAAATCATCACCAATTATTATGGAAGAAATTTAGTCTTTCAAATAACTCCTGAAATAAAAAAAACATCAAAGTGAAAATAAGATCATAAGTATATAAAAAACGCATGATCGTAACGCTATTCCAGCAAAAGAGGTACAAAAAATACATTTGATTATAGGCACTATTGATCGGGTAATAAAGGCTATAATGGCCATGTGATGGTCATAACACACTACCTAGAACACCGTCACGAAACTGGTTCAGCTTTAACCTTTTAACCTAAACGGTCAAAAGGTTAAGATGAAAATTACGGTTCCAATAAACTACGACGATTTCAGAAGCGTAATTTACTATGAGTGAGAGTCTATTCTTGTACCAGTTTTGATATAGCGATCTCGCGGTAATGTATATTATCATAATTTATCCTAATGAGACATAATGGGGAATGAATGGAATATACAAGTTTTGGAACGACGTCCCTGATAAGATAATTTGTTACTATTATAATTATTAGGATAAATACACAGTTACACTATATTTAATCGTATGTAAGCATAGAACAGTAAAAATGAAAAACGCTATACATAAAATTCAAAATTGTGTGACTTACAAAATCATAAGGTTATTTTTCTTTATACATAAGTAGACAAGGAAAAACAGGTAATTATTTGAACGCTAACTACTTATTATACAAAAGGTGTTTATGCATCGTTAAATAACTTAACTATTATTAAGGTTAGGTATTATTATGGGGATTAACCCTTTTGGATTAGATTTTGTTATTTGTATAATTTTATACTATTCCTTTTAAAAATGCATTTTAACCTAGCCGATCGACATATTTAAATTTATAATTTTATGCCGAACGATTTTAGGTTAAAATGATACACAAAAATCTTAATCCCACATTGGTAGACACAATTGCAAATCTATTACAAAAAAAGGCATAGCGTTAAATTATTTAATCTACCTTTCCACTGGACGTGTTAGTGTTCATTACATTTTCGTAGTCGACAATTAAAATTGATTAACACTGGCATCAAACATGAAACCACTGAAGTGAAAAAAAAAACTGATTTAAATTCTAGTGATTCAACATAAAACATCACTGGGATCATTTGATATCTAAATGCTATTAATTCGCCTTACCCCTTCTGTCAAAAAAGACAATGTTGGTAAAATAAGGACGAAAAACCACCCCCTGCTTGCCCGTCGGCCATTTTGAATTCACGATCCTCGCGCGACTTCATTACCTTACAACAAACATCCTACAACCGGGTCATTAATAAAACATCACAATAAATAAAAACTAATTATAATTTACAAAAAATGTAATACGCACTGCGAGTACAGCATTTATACACAACCTATCAATGATACTATCAAACGTGAACAATTAATGATAGATAATATAGAAAATAATGACATTACTTTCATTCCCTGACCGATGATATCAGTTCACTGCCTGACTATACACGGTCATAGATTAACTATAAAGTTTAGATGTGCTTTCAAAAGATTGTTACACTCAATGGCTCCCGAAAATTGGTATTACACACATCCAGTGCGGCTCGTTTCATTACAACGTAAGAATGTAAGAAAGGTACACCTTTTAGTCAATCTATGACAGAATCGTTTCTTGATTAATGTACGAAAATATGTTTCATTATTAAGCAGTGATTACTAATTTTATAATGTTACCTTTGCTTACAAATAGCAAAAACGAAAGCTTGGAAATTTCGTAGTAGAATCAAGGACTTGCAATATAAATGCATTAATAATTATTAATATTTTTTTCTCATTCCTAACAGTCTGCTTCTCAAATTTAAATATTCGATATTTAAATTTCCATAACCATACGTTTAACGTGGTGTAAGTATACATATACATAGCGAGTCTTGCTCACACGCGAAGTAATGAAAGAGAAGGTATTACACTAGAACATAACACGTAATCAATCATTCCAATGATTTTTCTGATCGAATCTTGTGATAAAATTTGTATCTAACAATTATCTATTAGTATTTTTGTGTTTTAATCGAGTTAACGATTACCCAATCGGTTAATCGATTCTATCGCAAATATCATTGGAAGATTGTTTAAAAACAGTGTTATACATACTGTTGTATGTTACATGTATACATCCGGATCAGCACGGCAAGGCGCGAGATAGACTACACCTGTCACTGTCTAACCAGAGATGTAAGTAAATTACAGGTTCCTCGATCGACTAATACGCGTCGCCGTGCTAAGCATACAGGTTGTAAACAAAAGAAACGTCAATAATTTAAACCATGGTAAATCAAGTCTGATTGAAGTTCTTCGATGCTATTCTAATTAAAAAACTAATTCTAATACGTCCATAATCTCTTCTAGTCATACATAAATCGCCTCTTCGCAAGAAATTCATGTAAGAAATTCATTTATGAATCAGAGACGAAAAATCGTATTGGTAGATGCATAAAACTGAACGGCTGGACCGATTGCGTTGTTATCATCAGAAGGCTCTTATAAAAAAAAAGAAAACAAAGCCACAGGCATCAGTTAGTGCAGTGTTTTTCAACCTTTGAGCGACTTCCGGTTCGATTTACGATTAAAAATTGTATAATTGGATTTTTTTTACTCAAACCTCATCTTGCCACGTTAGAATACAGAGACTTATGATTATGACAATTAGTACTTCAAAGAACTTCAGAGATTACAGACTAGCCTATACACCTGGCTGAATTATTGACGCCTCATACAAGTATACCAGCATATAAATATACGAGAAGCAGATATCCGAACCACATCCCAAGGCATACATATTGGCTGTACTGTCTAACTTCACCTCACCTCGACACTACATAGTCCGAAGACCTATGTCACTCAAAATCTTCCACTATTTAATTTAATTATAGTTGTAGTTTCAAAAGAATTTGCAGCACCAAATCAACTAAATTTATTAAAACAACTACCTATCGAAGGCACGTTTTGTTTCTCGCGTAGAAAAATTAAACAATTGAAAATGAAACAAATAAATACAAATAATCTACGTCGTTCTATTATCCACGAAAGGCTAGCATGGTGCTAACTACAGGGGTAGGTATAATTTGTTTTATAGAATCAGGTCTTCTTTTTTTGTCCTTTTCAACCCGTTTCACGTGCGACGCAAGTGCTCAAGTGCGAGCGTGATGGCAATATTACTGCACGCGTGCGACAGAGATAGACAGCAGCGGGTCAACGCTCGAATTTCGCTGTACTCTGCGATCGGCCTTTAGTACCAGTAATATTAGTACTGGTATCAAAATTTACGTAGGCAGAGTTGCAGAAGTCCATTAATTCTATAAAACTAAACACCTACCCATCTAGTCTAAATAATTTCAGTTGCTTGCATTTACACAGAGCTTTCATATCCGTACCCTTACCCCAAAACATGCACATCCCATACAACCAACGAGCGATTTGTGCTACGAGAACCACTTAACAGCAATGTTTCTCCTACGAATTGCAGACGAGTATGAAGCTACCGTTTTGACACTAACGTGTTTCACGAAAGCTTCGCTAGGTGGCGCTGACGGGTCCAAGATACATAACAATTGTATGAAAGTGAGACCTCGCTTATTATCGAATAGACTACATTGCTATCAAGCATATTTGTTCCCCTTTCTCCGTCAGGGCTAAAAACTAATTTCTACCAAGCTCCATAGATACCAGAACTTAGATGATTTTCTAAGTATCAATCGATGCAACACCGTTCCGAACAAGCAGTACTATACCCTGCCTACCACTTCGGTACCAAAATTTTCGGTACCCAAATTTTCGGTACCTCAATTTTCGGTACCCAACTTTTCGGTACCCAAATTTTCAGTACCTCAATTTTCGGTACCCAAATTTTCAGTACCAAAATTTTCGACACCTGAATTTTAGGTACCAAAATTTTCGGTACCGTACCCTCCTCAAACGGGAGCGATTTCAGCCAATATATACGCGTTGAGAGCCCATACGTGTGTTTAGATAGCGTTCTGGAGCGTGAGCGGATGATTGAGGGCGTTGTGGCCATTGTGCGCAGTGAAGTCGTCCTCTAGCAGCTTGACGTCCGCCTTCTGACTGAGCTCGGTGTCGCGCTCGGTCTGTATGAAGCTGGCGGATATGTGGGCGCCGTTGGAGTTGCCGTTGTTGGTCTCTGGCGGGTTCGCGTTGTCGTTGGATTGGTTCTTGGCCGTCGGCTGCTCTTGGGGTTTGTCTTCGGTCTGGTGGGAAGAGATGGAGAATTGTAGGAGTAAGTATAAGGTGATGGTAATGAACGATGGCTCTCATTGAATACTCACGAAGATAGTCATTTATATTAGGACACGATCTTTAAATTAAGAATGAAGTATCCATTACTGGTGTGTGTTAGCTTAGTCTGTCCATAGGTGAATCCGTCAATACAATTTTCCAATTAAATCGCTCGAGTGACATTTTTTGAAAATTAAATACGTCAACTCGGGGTGAACATCATTGAATTTATTTTACAAAACAAAATTAATTACATCATCCTATAACAGAGGTACATTTTTTAAGGGGGGGCGGTAAAAAAAACAGGCTTCCGGACAATTATGTGCGGATCAGTACCGACCGGCGCAGGTATGATATTCATGTTTACTTACGCGTTTACTTACAAAGAAACAGGTTTCAGATTTACCTGCTTCCTTATGCAAGTTCACCCTGTACTGTTCGGTACCGATCCGCAGGAATCTTGTTTATTTAAGTAAGCATCCTTATTTATACTAGAGACCTTTAGGTACTTAAAAGATGGTAAACAATCTTGACGTGTCTTTTTATTTAAACGTATACTTTATAAATCAAAATCTTTACATTTTACAATTTAGGTATGAAAAAATTATTTACTTTCATAATTGAATTGTATAGTGTAACGATTTTCATTTTTAGACTGTGTATTTCAATAAAAAGACATGTCAAGATTGTTTACCATCTTTTAAGTACCTAAAGGTCTAAAGTATAGAATATTATGCCACAGGATAATGTCACTCTTACATTCGTTAAAAAAGTATTATTCACCAAAAATGTCACCATTTATGCAAATGACATTTCACATATTATGCAAATGACATTAACTTGTGGTTGTCATCTCAGACTTTGGACAAAAAAAAAATTGTGTGTCGCTGGACAGACCTCGTGTGTGTCGGCCAGGCCCAGCAGGTCGGCGGTGACGTTCCCGTTGTTGGCGGCCGGCGCCGGCGCCGCCTCCGGCTGCGGCTCCGATGCCTGGAAACAATTTTATTTGACAATTTTAGAAGGGTTACACATTTAACTATGAAAATCACAGTTTTGTTCAAGTGTCAAATACCACCTGACACATCCACCTATTCATTATTTGACCATTTCTCAATTTGACAACTTCTTTATTTGTCCACTTCTGGATTGGTCCACTTCTGGATTAGGCCACTTCTGAATTTGACCCCTTCTGAATTTAACCACTTATGAATTTGATCATTTCTGAATTCGACCACTTCTTCATTTGACAAGTTCTGGATCAATAAAATCCTCTGCTTTAGGGTTCCGCAATTTAAGAGGCAACAACATCACCTTCCACGTTAATACAGTTTTTGATTCTAAATTCGACACCACGCAAACTAATAAGACAGACACTAATATAATAATTGACATAGTTTGACATGTGATCGAATAAACTAAGAAGTGGTCAAAGCCCGAAGCGGTCGAATAAAGAATACGTCAAAATAAAGAAGTAGTTAATTAAAGAAGTGATCAAATAAAGAACAGGCCAAATTCAGAGGTAGTCACATACCGTCCAAAGGGTGTATGTAAGTACAATCGAGCTTTACCTGCGCTGCACTTGCGAGGAGATCCGCGTTTCCATTATCCGCGGGCTTGTCGGCGGACGGGGCGTTCTCTTTCTCCTTTTCTTCTTCCTGCTTCTTGTCTTCTTCGGCCTGAAACAACGTTTAGCAAGTGAGACATGGAACTCTGTGGTCCTCTGAGGCACTCTAGGACAGTCTGGGGCAGTCTAGGACAGTCTAGTGGCAGTCTGGAGCACTCTGGGACAGTCTGGGGCAGTCTAGGACAGTCTAGTGGCAGTCTGGAGCACTCTGGGACAGTCTGGGGTGCTCTGGGACAGTCTGGAGCACTCTGGGGCACCCTGGGACAGTCTGGGGCACTCTGGGGCAGTCTAGGACAGTCTAGTGGCAGTCTGGAGCACCCTGGGACAGTCTGGGGTACTCTGGGGCAGTCTAAGACAGTCTAGTGGCAGTCTGGAGCACTCTGGGACAGTCTGGGGTGCTCTGGGACAGTCTGGAGCACTCTGGGGCACCCTGGGACAGTCTGGGGTACTCTGGAGCAGTCTAAGACAGTCCAGTGGCAGTCTGGAGCACTCTGGGACAGTCTGGGGTGCTCTGGGACAGTCTGGAGCACTCTGGGGCACCCTGGGACAGTCTGGGGTACTCTGGGGCAGTCTAAGACAGTCTAGTGGCAGTCTGGAGCACTCTGGGACAGTCTGGGGTGCCCTGGGACAGTCTTGAGCACTCTGGGGCACCCTGGGACACTCTGGGGCACTCTGGGGCACTCTAGGACGGTCTGGGGTATTCTAGAACAGTCTAGGGCACTCTGGAGTACTCTAGGACTGTCTAGTGGCTGTCTGGGGAACTCTAGGTTACTCATGAACGATCTGTAGCACTCTGAGGCCCCCTGTGTCACTCTGGGACAGTCTAGGGCACTCTGAAACCCTCTCGCGCATTCTGGTACACTCTGGAGCACTGCAAAAGCCGCCACTCACCTTGCGCAGCCTCGTGCGCGCCATGATGGCCTCGACGCGCTGCCGGCGCGCGACGCGCTCCCGCTCGGTCCTCGCGAGCTCCTCGCGCCTTAGCCGCTCGGCCTCCTCGGCGGCGCGCCTCTTCTCCCCGTCCTCGCGCAGGCGGGCGAGCCGCTCCTCCTCCTCGCGCACTTTCCGCTCCGCTTCCTCGCGCTCGAGCTGCTGCTGGGCCTGGAATATTGATGACGCGTTTTATGATACATACAACCACACTTGTGTACCGTTACACGCGATAAAAAGACCACACGAAACGCGACTCACGCTTCGCAGCCACTTCCAGCATATGTTTAGGTTTTTGAAAACAGATGGAAGAGATGTAATAGCCTGTCGCCTAAAGCATACCTAAAGCTGCTGACTCTCTTTTTGACATTATAGCGAATCTCGTTCATTTATTGGAATTAATTTCATGACTGGTTTTGACTATTATTATATTTTATTCCTGGACATTAAAAAAAAAACGATTTAGTCCGTCAGATAGATTACCAGAAATTATTAAACAGATATTTTACATTTTCTTTGACAAACAAAAATTGACGATAAGCGCTTGAAAATTTCGCTTGAAATCACTATATAGACAATTTTCACCAAAGCGTGACGTCATTGACCATCTTTTATACTACGTTTCGAGCAAAATATTTTGTTATCTTTTTGGAAGCCCATAGGGCTAGTTACCTCAATAGCCTTCCGCAGTTTCTCCTCCTGCTCGGCCCTCTGCAGGCGCGCCAGTTCGCGCGCCTCCTCCTCTTCGCGCCGCTGCCTCTCCTCTTCCAAGCGCTGCCTTTCAGCCTCTTCCTCTGCTTCGCGCTGCAATCTGGAAACATGACGGTTGACTATAGGATACAGAATAAAAAATGCGGCACCAACAGTTATTATGAACTAAAACAATTCACTAGTTTAAGTTTACGCGCATAAAAAAACATATTTAATGTTTGACCATGAACTGAATAAACTAGATGGTTTTTTAAATACCTACAAATTCTTCTAAAGATTATATTCCGCAGCGGGTCTCTGTACCTCGGTAGTGAAGAGGAATATATCTTTAAACTCATAGTTTTTATTGTAACCGCGACAGGCACGTCTGAAAAGTGTTTCAAGCTTGATTTGAACGACAAAACTGCCGTGAAAAGTGGAATAGTAAAGTGAGAATAGATGTGACCATTTAGTAGCTTATACAAAAGATTTGACGAAATATGAAAGGAGGCGTCCATAAATTACGTCAGGTGTTTAAGGGGGGGAGGGGGTCGCGTCAAATCTCATCTAATCTTACGTTGGAGGGAGGCGGGGTCACGGCAAATATCACGTAATTTTTTTTTTCTTGTTTGAAACATATAAAAATGTATTTTAGTACATTTAATAAGGTCTTAAAAACCGACGTGTGGATTGCGCTCTATATTTGACACTTCATGAGTGTATCCGATCGAAGAAAAATTAAACATTTTTTTTTAATTACCTACGTCAATCCCTGTTTTTATTTTCAAATTATTTTTTTCTATTTACAATAACAATCTAACGCGTTTACGTAAGAAACCCAAATTTTGAAAAATCTCACGTGAGATTGTGGGGTGGGGGAGGGGGTTGAATAAAATCTCACGACATCTCACCAGGGGGGGAGGGAGGGTCAAAAAATTGAAAAAAACACCTTACGTAATTTATGGACGCCCCCAAAGACGTTTTTCAAGCAAGGCTAAGTCATGAACGTTAAGGGAAGAGTGTACTTACTTAATTAACAAATTTTCATTGGACCATTTCTATTCTCGATTTGAGTCTTATATTATGGGTTCCAAATTACGCAACCGAGCTCAAGAAATACTTATAACAAAAAAATATAGGATTTAAATTTAATGTTACATCAAGTTACCTTTGTTTCTCTAATTCGGCCTGTCGCTCTAGCTCCTCGCGCGCGCGGCGTCTCCTCTCGGCCAACGCCGCTTTGGCTTCCTCTTCGGTCGTGATGCGCCGGTTGATCATAGAAGCTGTGAAGCCGACAATGATATTTCTTTTTTTTTGTTTTTGTTGGACAATATTTACACCAATCACCTAGTCCCAAAGTAGGCAATTTAATGCCTGTGTTATGGGTACTAGACAACGGATAAACTTACTTATATACAGATAAACATCCAAGACTCGAAAGCAAACATTCGTATTCATCATACAAACATCTGCCCCGACCGGGGATCGAACCCGGGACCTCAAGCTTCACAGTCAGGTTCTCTAACCGCTGGGCTATTTGGCCGTCTTTTTATTCAGACTTGCATACATACATACATCACGCGTGTATTCCTAAATGGAGAAGGTATATGAATCGCTACACAGACCGAGCCATATCTGTTTCATGGCCACATCTGGCTGTAGGTTTTAGAAGTAAAATAGACACAAGCTGCTAGTCTGTCGCCTAAAATATACCTGAACCTATATTTTTAGTTGCCCCTAAATAATACATACATACATACATAACCGTCACGCCTTATTCCCTGCGGGGTAGGCAGAGACAACAGAGTGCCATTCGCATCTATTCTGACATACTTCTCTCGCTTCACTCACATTCATCACTCTCGTCATATACGCTCGACGGTTTCGGGTACTCCTAATTTGGGCTTTGTTTAGTACATCGTCGATTTGGTCGATATACGTTTTTCTAGGGCGCCCTCGACCTACTTGCAGAACACACTTCCCTTGTAAATTTGCTTACATATCCTTGATTCATAAAAGGCATTTATATACAAGTACAGTTTATGAGATACGGATAACACCAATTCCGGTGCAAAATTGACACAAATAACGGTAAAATGAAATTAACTTATCAAGACAATGAAGAGTTTATTTTAATTTACCTGTCATTTCATTTTCTTCAGGCTTTTCTTGGGGCGCTTCTTTCTTATCCTCCACCTTCTTCTCCTCAGACTTTTCTTTCTTCTGTTCTACCTTTTCTTTCTTTTCTTCGACCTTTTCTTTCTTTTCTTCTATCTTTTCTAATTTTTCTTCGAGCTTTTCTTTCTTTTCTTCCACAGTTTCTTTAACATCTACTTTTTCAATATTTTCTTCTAATTTCTTTTCTACGACTATTACTTTCTCTTCTACCTTCGCAATTTGTTCCTCGACTTTGTCTTTCTTGTCGTCTATTTGGACCAGTTCTTTCTGTTCGATGACTGGTTTCGGTGCAATCTCTGGTTTGGTATCTGATTTGACAACGTTTGTATTTTGGTTTTCTTTATTTTCGTTTATCTGAAAATTTATTATGATAAATGAATTGTGCATAATTATAGTCTAATTTAAACTAATGTAGTCGAAAGTGAGATCATGTAAAATTATACATACATACATACATATTCTCACGCCTGTATTCCCATGAGGGGTAGGCAGAGCACATGAATTCAAAAATCCAGTGCCACGTTTAGCAAATTCTGGGTAACCAGATGGTTAAACGTGATATTGCAGTGACAGGTTGCTAGCCCATCGCCCACAATACACTAACCCTTTCCCAGAGTCGACTCTTACGACACCCACGGGAAGAAAGGGGGAGGTGCTATTCTAACCCGGCACCACACGGGTGTAAAATTATGCAACGTATTATTTAGGTATTATTGGTTTGTGACGTCACTACTAGATATGTCATAAATTAATTTTTATTGTGAAACAAAAGTTAGAAAATACGGAGTAAACAATATTTCCAGTCGTCTTGTCTATTAAATTTGTACTGATTGCACTGATGACGTAAGAGACTTTAGATACACATTTTCATAGGTTGGCGGGAGTAGACAATAGGAACTAATTAGAATCTTAAAAATTAGCATACAGACCGATTTCAAAAGTATGCAAATTGTACAGAAAAGGAACTTAAATTTAATTTTATCCTACAAAGATGGGAACCATTTCCAAGAGTTTCACGTGATAACAGTGACATTTGCAAGTAAAATTTAAAATCTACTTGGTCTCCGTAAAGCTTTGTTTAGGTGACGTACCGTAGCGTGATGGTCGCCATTTTGAATTTGTAGCGCTTCTAGTTTCTGGCTGACTTCGTGTGCGCTGACGTGATTCTTGTCGGAAGGCTTTTGCTGCAAGAGAAAAAAGGATTATGGAAATTGGTAGCACAAACCACTTCCAATAGCCCGATTGAGCTGAAACTTGGTATACCCACGTAACTTGGATGACAATACAATGTTCCGGTAGTGGACTTCAGGTGGCCCAAACGGGACTGTCTCCGATGGAGGGAACTCATCAGCGGTTAGTCTGATTACTTGAAATTTGGTGCACATAATCTAGGGTGGATGACAATGAAGTACAGTTGGCAAAAAAAGCTTGTACCGAAATGAAATTTTTGTTGGTAAGTTTATTTAAAACGTTCATAGTGAAAGTTTAGATTTAGACGTACCTTGACCTTTGGCTCCTTCGCTTGCGTGTCCCCGGGCGGTGATAGTGCCCGCGCGGGCGAGGCGGAACTGTTCCGCGCGCGCTCTGAAACTCGGGTCCGCCGCGCCAGTGGAGGCTTGCCTTCGCCCGGGCCCGGCGCTGCTGATGCTGGGGACAATAACATCGTCAGCTTTGTCATCACACTCATCATTATCGACATAGTCAGCATCACCGTCATTGTATGCATCATCGTAGTACGTTCAAGTAGGTATGTTTAAGCAGAGTCAGAGGCAGCTCGTCGCGGGTAAGAGGCAGTTCGACGCAGGTCAGAGGCAGTTCTTGGGTAGCAAGTCGTAGTCTTGGGTAGCAAGTCATAGTCTTGAGTAGCTTGTCACAATTAATTTGTCGCAAGTCAGTCTTGGGTACTCACCTGGACGCGACACATGCAGCGAGGCAGGTCTCGGACGACGCGGTGTGGTCGCAGAACGACGTGGTACACTGGCCGCGACAACGGTGCTGTCGCGCGACACGCTCGGAGTCGTCGCCACGCATGTCAGATGTAGCTCGATGCACGTCAGATATAGCTCGTAACACGTCACAGGTAGCTCGTCGCACGTTAAAGGTAGCTCGACGCAAGTCAAATGTAGCTCGACGCAAATCAAAAGGTAGCTCGACGCAGCTAACTCGTCGCATGTGGTAGTCTTGGGTAGCTCGACGCAGTTAACTCGTCGCAAGAGCTACCCAAGACTACCCACATGCGACAAGTTAGGTCCAGGTGGACGCGACAACGGTGCTGTCGCGCGACACGCTCGGAGTCGTCGCCACACATATCAAATGTAGCTCGATGCACGTCAGATATAGCACGTAACACGTCACAGGTAGCTCGACGCACGTCAAAAGTAGCTCGACGCACGTCAAAAGTAGCTCGACGCACGTTAAAGGTGGGTCGACGCAAGTCAAATGTAGCTCAACGCAAATCAAAAGGTAGCTTGACGCCGCTAACTTGTCGCAAGTCATAGTCTTGGGTAGCTCGACGCAGTTATTTGTCGCAAGTCGTAATCTTTGGTACGCACCTGGGCGCGACACGTGCAGCGAGGCAGGTCTCGGCCGCCGCGGCGTGGTCGCAGAGCGCCGCGGCACGCTGGCCGCGACCACGGTGCTGTCGCGCGACACGCTCGGAGTCGTCGCGATACTCTGACTGTTTGTGTCTATCCCACCTGGCAGACGATGTAGAGTTAGAGGGGTAAGCACCAAAGTACGGTCAGGGACTTTAGAGCCACCATAGAATAATTTCAAAGAAGGTCATTACGATTTCCCTTGGTTAATGGGATGTCACTATGGATTCCATGGTGGTTCATGGATTAAAGTCCTTGACTGTACTTAGGCACATGCAAGATAGTCTCCCAGTTTCTAAATCTTCTAGTCAGTGACATATTATAATGGAAAATACGAATAGCTCGCGTCTTAAATAGAGTTTTGACATAGTAAGTTTCGAGCTAGTCCGATATATTTGCGCGACACTGAGCACTGAGTTCCTAGATGAAGGACTACGGACTAGACTAACTCGATTTAAGACGTGAATTTTCCATATTTTCTACTATGAGTGAGTCTCACGGTAGTTTAATATCCATAGAGTAACATAATCGAATGTATAAAATATATCTCCGTGCGACTCGACTCTCCCTGTACTTTTGGGTTCTTATACTTAGACTTTTATTTTCAATCAGCACTGGTAATCCAGTCTTTCAGAATTTGAATGAGTAAAAAACTTTAAACCATATCGTATGTAATTGTTAGTAGACATTTAAACATCTAACAGTCAAGAACATTAAACATTTAAGTTATTTACATAGCTAAGCCAAGCACAACATCGAAAATTAAAAACAAGCTACATTACATCTACATGAGATGAGAACTGAAAGAAGCTACTCTAAAGGGGATGAATGTGAAATAAAACTTTACCTTACAAAACTTTTACACATAATCATATTTAAAGTAATTTTTGATAAAGACCGTTAGAGGAGCACAGCGAGTTTCGAGCGGTGCCTCGCTGCTATCTATCTGTCGCATGCGAGCAGTAATAATGCCCTCACGCTCGCACAGTATAACGCGTATATTACTGCACGCGTATAACAGAGATAGATAGCAGCGGGTCAACGCTCAAATTTCGCTGTGCTCCGCGACCTGCTTTTAATGTTGCATATTAACCGACACGTTAGTATCATTACTTGCAGACTGCAGTCTTTCAGTCAGTCGATAGTTCAGCTAGTTCTTTCTCTCTCAAAGAACAAACAGAACAGACATATCAGATTGATTATTCAATTCCTTAATCGCAATTCTTAAGCGGATTCGCCTCCACTCCTCACGACCCTACACAGCCGCCTGACGTCTTACGGCTGCTCGTGGCATACGTAGCACTCACCTCTCGGCGTGTTAACGCCCGTGCCGGCGATGGAGGCGGGCCGTGGCTTGCGGACGGCCGGTCGCCGCATGACCGGGGGCGCGGCGGAGGACAGCGCGCTCGCCGGACGGGAGCCCGGGGTCGTGTCGCCGGAACGAGGCTCTGCGGCGTATGTACACTGTGAGGCTGGGGTGGCCACTAAGGGGTGTAAGCATTTACAATGCTGGGGAAGGGAAGGGGCTACATAGGAAAAGGAACTGGGTGACTGGGGGAAGATAATAGAAGTGCAAAAGGAAGGAAAAATAAAGTAACAATAATAGGATAAGAGGTTTTTAGGTAACCTAAGTGTAAGTGTCGTTGGTGGGTGTGTAAACTACAAGAAGAACCGGGAGAGGAAATGAAAAAAGGTTGAGTGGACCTAAGGAGTAGTGTGATAAGAATTTACAATGCTTAGGAGAAGGAAAGGGGCTACATAGGAAAAGCAATTAAATGACCGGGGGAACATAAAAACAAGTGCAAAAGGGAGAAAATTAAATAACAATTTAGAGATCAGAGGTTTTTAGGTAACCTAAGGTGTTCGTTGGTGGGGTGTGTAAATAATTGCAAGGAAAATAAACCCGAAGAGGAAATGAAAAAAGAATTTCAGGGAAAAATGGCATGACCTAAGAAAGATATGAAAAGTGGAAAGAAATGGAATAAATAAAACCAAATACTGAAGAGAAAGAAAAATAAGTAAGGATAAGGAGGGAAGGTTGTTCAGCATTGTTTACATTGTCTCCAGTGTAGGTGATTACACCTACTTATTAAAGCAGATTATAGGCTAGCGACGATAAAGGAAACCGAGGGAGCGGAATCACCAAGAAATTTCACGGATGATTTAAGAGCGTGCACACAAAATTCGGTGATTTTGATGTTTTTCAAATGCTTTAGAAAGCTGTAATCCTTAAGTTTTTAAAGAAA
>BHDV01021776.1:75732-87832 GCA_005406045.1 Adoxophyes honmai
TTAGCCCTCCAGCAGCGAAACACTGCCGCGACCTAACGTTCGCGCGTTTGACGAGTTGCATAGAAATGTTTATGCCCTCTTAAGTCCAAAGGAATTTATGTGCCGGGTTTAATTTACAATTTTTAGGTAAGAAAAAAAACTTAAAAAGTGATAGGGTAACATGTTGCCATAAACAAACTATACGAGGAGGAAAAAAAGGTGATTTTTCAGCCTTAAACTTACGAGTTGTTTTGTAAGGGATTGGTTTTGTCGAATATTCACATGAAGGATAGAGATAGGAAAGGAAGAAATGGACAACAGTGTAAGGAAAACAAGTAACAACGGTTTATTTCTTTTTAACAACACATTTAAGTCACAAACCATTAAACCACTATGTAGTGCTGTACACAAACCAGGTGCAATAAGTATTTTAGATCCGGCTTACCTTAGTGTTGATGATGGTGATCAGTAGGGAAGAGTGCTAGAGTGGTAACAATTTTTTCTCACCTTAACCCAATGTGACAGGATATCCTAATGAAAAACCCAATTTTGTTGTGGAAAAGCAGATTACAAAGGCCGAAATAACCCAAATTTTGTAGTCACAAAGAAGACACCAAAACCAATTACAAGTTAATATAACAGTGGATTTTTTAAGTGATTTTAAATACAATTTGAAGAGTTTTAAGGTGATAAGAGGTGAGGCAAGATTTATTTAATAGTGTGGTAAGAGACTCTTAATTTGTAATTATTTTTTTTATAAGAAACTAAACGTTAGTCAGCAGTTAACACAAAAAGAAGCGTCGTCGGTTAACAAAGATTAATAAAGCGCTTAAATTAGATAATTGGTTTCTCCGAACAAACAAAAAAACTTCCAAAACACCGACAATATGCGACGTAAAAGCAAGATGAGACATAAAAGGGAAAGACGAAAATTGTATCAGTATCGCCGCTATGATCATATACCACGGGCATTAGCCCAGCACTATTTAAGCATAAAAATTGTTCACCCACTTTTTTAACTATTTATCAAGGCCCTAATTAAATCTGGTGGGATGGTCATGGGCGCGTTAGCCATTTATCAAAACTATTTAGTCATCCTGAGGCGTCTTCATAGACAAAAGCACGAAAATCTAGAAATGTTCTGAGGCACAACAACTTGGATAACACGAAAGCATTAAATCCTTTCGAACACAAGCGTCAATCACCAAAAGCAAAGCCATCTCTCGCTCCTCACACAGCTTCACACAAGCCGCCAAGCGAGGGCACACCTAGCAAATCTTAAACATTCTATCGAGCCATCTTAACAAATGGGATCATCCCGATATTTCAAACCCCACAGACAGAAGACTTATATAGAAGGGGGTATCCCCTTTAGTGTTTAAAAGACCTCTTTCTCATCTAAAGCACTTGAAAATCTCCAACATTTGAACCAAAAGTGAATTGTGAGGATGACATTACCAACAAGAAATTTGCCTTTTCCATACATATTCTCACGCCTGTATTGCCAAGAGGGGTAGGCAGAGCACATGAATCCAAAAATCTAGTGCCACTTTTAGAAACAGGGAAATCAGATGGTTAAACGTGATATTGCAGTGATAAGTTGCTAGCGCATCGCTCACAATCACTAACCCTTTCCCAGAGTCGACTCTTACGACACCCACGGGAAGAAAGGGGGAGGTGCTATTCTAACCCGGCACCACACGGGGGTGTCTTAATAAACATAACCCTCACGAGTCAATCGGCGCCAAAAGGCGCACTTTTACCAAGAATATTCCCTCGGAACACATCAAAGAGCCCTGACAAACCCCAACACAAGCGTCAATCACCAAAAGCAAAGCCTTCTCCAGCTCCCAAGCCGCCAAGCATTGGCAGATCCAGATCCTGCAAGTCTTACGGGTCCTGTTGAGGTGGTGCATGGACGGCGAGCCGGAGAGCGGCCGCGCCGGGAGCCGGTCGAGCCGCGTCATGGAGTAGGCTCTACCTGGGGCGCGGGGCGCGGGCAGTGTTGGGACCAGGTCGGTGCGCCGGCGCGCGACTGAGGACCAAGCCGCTGGCTGCGGTGAGCGGTCGGGTTCGTCTGGAATGATGGGTTGTGATGTTATTGCGGTTGTCCGACACAGAATTAAATTATTTTACTGTACATAGGGCCTATTTTTATATTAAATGAACAAGTGTTTAATTTGCGTCAAATAGTGTTAATAAATGATTTTCTTTCTGTTTCTCCAATACTAAGTTGTGGAATGAAACATAGTGTTGTCTATATTCCCCCGAAACGTTAAGCAGTCAAATCGCACCTTGAGCATGGCACATTTAAAACATTAATGCATAGTTAAGTCGGTCTCATTCGAAAGGTACGTAATGCCATAGCCCATAAGCCCATAACACAGTTAGTTGGAATACGTCATTCTAAAATTTATTGTGTTTTCTTAATAAGATAAGAAAGGAAGCGAGCAAATTAGATGGAGTAAAGAGGTGCCTGTCAAATTTATTTAAGAGCACCAACAGGCAAAAATATTGATTTGCGATAATTTGCTACAAATCAGCGGTTGCATTGCCAGCTTTAGTCTTGCCCTACGAAAAAGTTTCTTCGAGCCCAGCTTAACTAAGTCATTACAAGACATCAGACCGAAGAGAATTTGGGTAATACTCCACAGGTGATTCAACACTTATGTCATACTTAAGAACCATAGCCCGCACTTCAAAATAGAGCAGCTGTTAAACCTACTGACACATCTTATATCCCTGTCTTGAGTATTAACCTAATCTCTTCTAATCCGTTGCAAGGCTACTCGATAAACGGGTCTTCGTAAACGCTATACCAAATTACAACCTTTATTCTGCGGTTAATTTAAATACACACTTTTAAAACTCGACCTTAAGCGTTTAGCTTTAAGTAATAAAGCAAAGTTGGAGAAACGCACGCATAAGTTGGTAAGGTGCATTTACGAAGACTGTTTGATGTTATGCTATCATGTTTTTGTTATAGGAATGCTATTGAAACTTACAGAAACTTGTAAACATCCTCATTCCTATAATGGCTGCATTGAAATAAAGGAGTCACACAGTAAAATGATCTGGTTATTATCACACAAGGACACCATTTTGAATTGTTAAAATAGAAAATTCAAATCAGTACAAAACTTTACGATGGATAAGTACACTATTAGGTTTCACTTCAATACACAACTTTTCAGTCTATATGAACACACAGGGAGATTTTGCAACGTGCAAGATGATATAATGGAGAGATGAATCACAAACACAGCTAAGCAAAAATCCAACATGCAGGATGCATTTTCATACATACAAAAAAGAGCCCTGATTTTATATAAAACATGTTTCTTTAATATTCATTTTATATGTGAGTCGTAACTTTACTTGAAATTTAATAACAAAATTTTGTAAATTTGATAGCAAAAAGTAACGACTTAACGCCGCCTAAAGACAGCTTTACGATATCAATAATTGACTCCATTTTTTGTTGTAAGTGGCAAACGAGGAAACGGATCACTTGATGGTAAGCGATTACCGCCAAGAAAAGTCACAAGTGCTTTGTCGGACTTTTAGAAAGGAGTACCCTCATTTCTTTAATATTTGAATCTACCCTCTGCATCTGCCCTTTTGATTAACAATTTGCGCCAAAAATTTCAATTACAGGTGAAAAATCCGGCATTTTGGCTTTTACCTTAACATATTCCCTTGGTCGTCTCTTAGGGTGTTACCCGGCCATTCGATCGATCGTCGATCGACGGCAGCGGTCAACGTCGTTTGAAGTTGATCGACAGATACCAGTCGACCAACCAAACGATTGAATGCCGATCGATGGGAACGGTCGACGCTGATCGATTAACCCCGGCTATATTCCAGTCTACTATTACTAGGCTTAGGACTTTTGGATGCTCGCCGTGGTTCTAGAATGCATGGAGTCGCCCTTATCTTAAATATTTTTTGACAACGTCAAATCAAAGTGTAAAAATAAGGATCACGATTTATGCGGATATATCAATAACTAATTAATTTTATCATAACTCTACACAAGTTACAGTACTTCATCGGAGTTTCAATAATGCCGAATAAAACATACCTATTAGCTGCGACAAGATATTTTAGTTTTAATGAATTAAAATAAATTATTGTACATCGTATTTTACTAAACAATTTTATAGACTTAGAAAAAAATCTTATTAGAATTTTAAAATAAATGGCGACTCCATGGATTCTAGAACCACGGCGAGCATCCAAAAGTCCTAAGCCTAACTATTACATTCTACCGTCGATCGACGATCGATCGAGTGGTCTGGTAACACCCTTACGACACCCATGGAAGAAATAATACATTATTTATCGTTATCTTAATTAATTACAATAATTACCTTTATTATCATTATCTGAATCCAGGTGCAAAGCAGAGGCGCGTCTCGTAAGCGGCGCAGACGCGAACATCACATTCGTGGTTGATGCCGCCCTGGAAAATGCAATTGAGGAGTTTGAAACACATCCCAGTGAAAAGTTTAGTGGCGTTTTCATAAAAAAGTGTACCGTTTCTGATAAAGTAAGTTTCTGGATTGGCTTTATAACGCTCTGGAAAGACAACGCCATAAAACGGATATTTGTGAGTTGGGATTTTTTAACTATTATGATCTAGTATAAAGCCAAATCGCTATTCAAAGTGTTAATTTTTAAGTAACTTGGATGGATATTACAGTATTGCTACTGAATTTAACTGTCAGAAAAGTAAAATATAAATAAAAAATCACAATGTCACCTTATTTATTCAAAAATAACATCTACGAGTCTGGAATAGTTCTCGAATAATCGAAGTAAAATGCTTTAGGCAGGCAAATAAACTTACAATTGTAGCAAAATTTTCAAGTAGAAGTAAAATTTTCAAAATTTAAAAAAGGTACACTCTTTTCTGAAAATGCCCATAGATTAGTTCTGCGCACACTACACATGTGAGCTACATTTGAAAAGGATCAAATCCGATTACATTTTAAAAACAGACTCTACAAGCAAATCAATAAAGTCGCAGTTCAAAACGGAATGGATTTAAGTCCTTTACAAACACAGCTCAACAATTTTGTTAGAATTTGCATTTGAAGCTTCCATCCTTGTTATAGCTACATTCAACTACTTATTTACCATAATTTTGCAAGTTATATGCTACTTAAACAATTAAATACAAACAACTTGCGTCACAGACTAATAGTGTGTTATACCTATCTACACTGTGTACCTTTAATTTCTTAGATATTATAATGACCAATATTTCTTTTGTTTATTGTAATCTGACACTCAAAATACCATCAACCACACAAACCACCACCGTTTCACCAAAAAATCGTCATTGTTTAATTTTATTGATATTCAAAATTAAAATATTTAGGTTCGATACTGTACTGACTCAACCTCGCATCTAATTGCGTTACACTGTTTGAAAATCAACATTACCAACTTGGGAAAAGGTTCGTTTCTAAATGAAACGATACGAGATTGAGTATGTAACCAATTGATAGATACATGAACCACAATAGAACCTATTTATAGTTAAATGTCATAGTGACAGTTCCTTTTGAAACAAATGAGTTTATAAAATGTAGACAAATCTGTATCAGAAATAATATGTATTAAATTGTGGGTTTAAGCATGCTACTACCATCAAAACAAGACAGCGGTATGATTAAATTCAAAATTATCATATAAACGTGGCTACATAAAAATAGCATAAATTATCAACAATCATAAGGTTAAATATACATTTGAATCAAGTTCATTAACCGAGGTCTAGTCGTGGGTTGTGATTGACAGTAAGGCCAAAATAATACCTACCTTATAATTAAAACAATCGTGGATTGATAAAGAACTAAGGAATGTATCTATACTCTGTTTCATTTAAGATTAGACATTTAATAGACGAAATTTACAACATTGAATATAGAAATCTATACGGGGAATGTGGATGGGTGCAGTGGGAGGGGAAGACCTAGACGGATGTTCCGTGACCAAATCGCGGATGTTTTAGAAACAGGTCAGGTCAAGAGTACCCGAAACCGACGAGCTTTCCTTTTTGTATGTCTACTCGTTTCCTCTTATCCTGTCAATCGCCCGAAGGTTAACTGGCAGAGATCCCCTCGGGGATAAGTTCGCCTTTGTACATTTAAGTTGTTGTCCTGTTCCTTGTTTTTTGTAATTGTTTTATGTACAATAAAGAGTCATACAATACAATACAATACAATACAGCATGTATGAGGAGATTGATGAACGTGGATGAAGCAAAAGAGGTATGTCGGGATCGTAGCGAGTGGAACAAAGTAGTCTCTGCCTACCCCTGTGGGAAAGAGGCGTGACAATATGTATGTATATATGTATGTTGAATATAGGGCTGTCAAATAGCTGTTAAAGGAAACTACACAGAACATTAGAATCATACCCAGGGATCAAACCAGAAACAGTTTAAACACTGAATTGTACCTACTCAATTGAGCCTTGTCAAACATAAGAATTTTTTTTAATATACTTGTTTTGCTTTATTTTTCAGCCCTGATGGTTGTATTGTAATATAACAAACTAACACAAAAAACCTGTCTAGTATTACAAAGAAAACCAGTTCAAAACAGGAACAGTCAAACAATTCGGCAGCAAAATCAAAAGCGTTACATCAAAATTTTCCCCATTGTCGCAACTGACAGCTTTTGAGGTCGCCATTTTGAAACAATGGCGAGGAAGTGACGTCACGGGGTCGCTGGACCGCGACAATTATGTCATCTATCCGTGTGTCCTTAGACCATAAACTAAATAGCATGAAGTATTTAAGTACAAGAAGTTTTATTGAAAAAGTTTTTAATTTTTTTTTTAATTTGTTTCAAGTTGATTTGAAATGTTTTGTAAGTGTTTGCAACTATATGCTACCAGAAGTAAACGTTCGAGAGCTCGACGATATACTAGTAAATAGCACACGTACTTTATGTCAAACCAATATGGATTAAATCCGAAATAAAAGGATTTTTCTTCGTTGAAAATTACACTCGTACGTTAACCTTACTTTTTTCCTCAAAAAAACCGCAACAAAATCCTCTAGTTTTAATTTCTGGGCTAGTTATTTATTTAAAAACCAAGTACCACAAAGAGCTCTCATAAATTTATTTGATGAATCTTTACAAAACATAGGCCAAATGCTCGCCCTACCATTCCGAACTTCACACGCATTACCAACCTAACTCAATATATTCTTTTGTGTTGAGAAAAACTACAATCTCGAATTTCTCTGTATTTACAACAAAGGTTTGACCTTGTCAAGGGCGTCAAGGTAAATAAATAGTACGTGAAGCACACGGCTTTAGCGTCACGGGAAAGTATAATGAACTTTAAATACAGACAGCCAAGACACACAATAACCGCATCGATAACTTTGCGCACAGCTAACTAAGGGCATAACAAGCGAGATTAGATTGTAACCTTATACGAATAAAGGCAACTAAAACGCACTGATAATTCGGTATCCATTTGCACTTTGAAAGATTAGCGAGCAATGATTATAGTTACACGAATTTAGCATATTGTCGGTGGAAAAATCGATAGTGTGCGTGAATCATGCAGCAACATGACGTAATATTTGGACATTTTCTATATATAGGCGACATAAATTTTAATAAATTAACCGCACAACCATATTGGAGAGGCTGTTAGAATGTTCCGTCTGGGACTAACAAACGTCACGTCTGATACAAACCGATACAAAGCTAAGTCATTCGAATAAGTACGCATCGTAAAAACGGTTCAATCGATTTTGATGGATGCGTGGCGAGTGTATTGATCTGTAAATATGTACAGTTACAATTAAACCAGACCAGTGACACAATAATAATAATAACTCATTCGCACAAATAAAATTATATAAAAAATAGACAGTTTACTCGCGTTTGATCACAACCGTAATTCTACCGTTTCTTAATTCTCTGATATTTTCATTCCATTTGGGCATATTTTTACGTCTGTATTACGAACTGAAATCTTATATTAACAATGGAGAGCCTACCTAAACCTTATACAATCGATCCTACAAGGGTACGGTACAAACCTAATTCGTAAGGACTCGAAGGGATTGGTAACTCAATTCTTGTATGCTACATATGTCTTTGAACCCTTATTGTCAGTATATACCCATTTTAGACGCTTGTAGTTGATTGAGAGGGAGAACCTACTTAATTTTAATAGGAATGCTTTATTTTTCTATTAGGTAGATGACATCTCACTCGACAAAAATTACACTCACATACTCATATTTTTTTGTAATGCTTTGATGCGAACGAGGCTTAAGCAAAAAATGTTTTTTTCTTTTTTCATTTTGCTACATAAACTTGGTACGAAAATCACAAAATTTGTATAAAAAATTGGGGTCAATTCAACTTTATACACGAGCCCTAGAATCGCAAGTGGGAAGAAACAATACTTAATAAACAAACACAAACTGTTAAATGATCAGTTAACATTTGTATGACACAAAGCATTTTAAAGATGGTGGCATGGTGGTGGGTTTTTAATACAATACCTACCTAATACGTAAACCTTATACGAGTAATAAATAACTATGACTATACTGATGGTTATGGAAATACAATTTGCATGACTTTGGTATTCGACATCCCTTTCAATCAAATGTTACGGGACGTTGATAGAAAGAGACGGCGTTATAGGTAGTACCTACGCACTGACGAAAATAGAATTGCTGTATTAAATCAACTAACAACTAATTTTACCAACTATTAATTAATAATAACGTGTGAATTCATCTAAATCAAAATACATGGGTTGTATGGCATGCTTGTTCTTTCGTGCAATACAATTTTTCTTACTTCAAAATGCTTTTATCAAAATCAAAAAACATACACTAGCAACCGAAAAACATTCACAAAACACAATTAGTAAAGTTAGAGAGCTAAAATCAAACTAGATTAGTAAAAATTATTTTCTAAAAACGTGAAAAAAAACTCAAAAAAGAAAACATCTTACAGTGATTCAAAAAAGTTCATTTGATCAATCGGGTTCGTACTGGAGTGGGGGAAAACACAAAAAAATCAAAATTAGTGTGAACATAAAAAAAGAAAAATGGTGGGATATCGAGCAGACTTATTGTCTATCTCTAGCGAAATAAACGGAACTGGTCACAAATTTAAAACGCCATTCCACACTCGGGCTGGCCTCTACTTGAAGAACTAAGTGAGGTAAACGTCCGATTGCTCGACCCCGTACTAGTATATGGCATGGGCATTGGGCACTCTACGTCAAAGCAATAAGGGTTAGAAATGTTCCTCCTTCAAATTCAAGTCATGTCACTTGGGCTTACGTTTTGTGTGCTGTAGCTGTATATTTTGCTCCAAAACTGACGCGTTAAGTGTCGATTTTTTTCATCCGTTTATTTCACTATTAGAGTATCACAGTAGCTATGCAAGTTTATTGTCTACCTCCGAAGCAATCGTAATCCTTTGACGTGACGGTTATTGGCTAGCTGCTTTGGTCGGCTTACCAACTTTTATCAACCGCTAAGACTGTACAGTCAGCAACAAGATCATCGACCCGTGTCGAAGGGGCACTTGACCGTTCAAATGCCAAAAATATGTAGACACAACCTTAATGTTAAGGTAATAAGAACGTGTATACGTATTTGTGACACTAAGACCGTATATAACTTTATTGCGGACTATACTGAACTTAATAAAAAAAAACGACTAAATAAAATGTCTAGTCTGTCTAGTCCAGTTAAATTACAAAAAAATCCTGAACACGTATTTTTTCGTTTCTTTAACAAACAAAGAATGACGAGAGCATTTTCAACGCTGTTTTTAATTTTTATTTGCTACAAACGGCCAAGAAGCCAATTCTTATCATCCGTCACAATGCTGATCGCTAACGAGTTAGACAATAAGCCTACCGCTACATAAGAGGGACCCAAAGGGAGTCCAACCTCCACCCAAAAGGGACCCAAAATTAAGCGAAGCAGAATTTGAACAATTGTGGCTAATTGCTCAAGTTAGACGAGGGTTGGAAGTTGTGTCATCATCATCAAGCATTTAAAAAAAACGTGATTTCAAAAGACAGAATTAAAAAAAAACAGCAACTTGTAACCCTTGTCCGCTAATTCGGAAATAATGATCATATAGCAACACTCCCAGTTATCTACCAAACGTAGGAAAAACGGAACGGTTTTATAAATTGTCACGGAATGGTAACAAGAAATGGGTGTGACAATAACACTAAACCTAACCCAAGTGGAAGTTTCGTGGCATATGTCAAACTTGGAATAACGTCAAGATCAAAAATTAATAAGAAAAAAAAAATCCTACATGAAACTCCCACTTGTAAATAAAGTATCTTAAAAGGAACCTGCCAGCTTAACACAGTAAAGTACGACTCAAGTCATGCGTTAGGTAACAATTGCTGTCACTATGTACCATCGAACCAATTGATTCCTGACCCACCATGGAACCTATTCACAGTGAACGTCATAGTGACATTGCGTTGCTTGACAAAGGAAATATTTGTGACGTTTATTGTGACAACGTTCTGCGGTGGGTGAGGAATCAGTTGGTTCGATAGTAACTAGAAACATATGACAACGAATCGCGGGTGTTGCCGTGTTAAGCCTGCAAGTAAAAGTAAAGTATACTGATATCATGAGTAGCTCAATTTTAACTTTAAATATTGGCGACTCGGATTGCCATAGTACTATACTATCCTCTAGGCAAGGTTTTAACTAGTGGAAGTAAGTAAGCACATTGCTTTTCCCACGTTAAAGCGATGAGCGAACATATCCCCTCCTAAAATCCTAGCCACATTTAATATCGAGAACTATATCAGTTTATATTCAGAGTTCATTTACTTGCCTAAGTATTAAGTAGTGGGGGTAAGTTTGTACCCCCCTTTTTTTGCTGTAAAGCGATGCGCAGACTTAACCCAAATACTTAAAACCTTGCCATGTTAGACGTAAGAGACTGTAGCGTCGACTATGCATATTAGGGTGTAACGTGTTGCAGCAACGGTTGCGCGAACTGACCTGCGCGCGGCCCAGAAGAAGCCCGCCGAGTCGACAGGCTCGAGCAGACGCGGGGTGGACGAGCCGAACGCGAACGCCGAGCGGGGCGACGAGCGAGACGCGCGCGCTCGCTCGAGCCGCTCGGTTCGCTCGCGCTCGCGCTGCAACAGCGCCTCGCGGCGGGATACGGAAGCCTCCCATATCGCGCGCTTGCGCTCTTCGACCTGAAAATAAGGGAAGGTTTTTAGGTGTCATGAGTATTTAAGTCAAATCAACTTTTTGTGTTGTTATTCTTTCCCGTAAGTCATACATACAATCACTTCTACGAAGCATGAGCGTGACATAACCATGATTATGACTATTTCACGCTTCGCAGCAACTTCTAGCGTAATTTTAGGGGTAAAAACAGTTGGAAGAGGTATAAAAGTAACAAGTTGCTGGCCTGTCGCCTAAGTCGCCACTTACGATATCCACAGAAGAAATGGAGAGGTAATTTTTTATCCCGACTCCACACGGAAACTTTACTGAGTGAGTCGAGAGACGTAACCATGGCAACCAGATACATAAAATCGTAACTAACAAGTGTACTAACTCCCTAACCGAACCAAAGCCCAACACTGGCAAGGACGCCTCGAATATAATTCGCGGAACGCTGGGACTGCAAGGCTCACACCGCCGCAGCTCAAGTGCGGCGAACCAATATGGTGGGAATGCAATTTGGAAATGCATTGGGCAATGGCTAAAACAATAACATGCAGTGTACGAGAAACATTAAACTGAAAACAAATTCATGACGATAATTAGGCGGGCACTTTTAGGAATATTAGTACTAATAGCCACGGATACTGAAGTTCATACTCATACTAATTCTACGGAAGAAATGGTTATGTGTGTTTCTATGAACCCTACACCATTCAACGGGCTATTGTAGGCGAAAATTTTAGAAAAATCGTTATTAATTAAATAGTAAGCGTTATTCATTCAAGTTTTTCTGATTGTAAGCGACTAATACATACATACATACATATTCTCACGCCTGTATTCCCAAGAGGGGTAGGCAGAGCACATGAATTCAAAAATCCTGTGCCACGT
>BHDV01021776.1:89001-100293 GCA_005406045.1 Adoxophyes honmai
TCGTTAGAGCCGTTTCCGAGATAGCTGGTATATATTTATAAATATATATACAAGAATTGCTCGTTTAAAGGTATAGGATTCCACGTCAGACAATCGACAATTCGACGAGTTGGTAACAAAACAAATACGTAACCTACTCTCAATCAAAATTAGCCTAGAAATAAGGAACTACCGTGTAGGTAAGCTAATTAGGAAAGTCTCCAATTGATAATAACTCATATCGCTTGCAATAACACCGTTATCAATGCATAACACATAAGCCTTCATAAAACACTATCTATTATTTACAACGTTTGTTTTTTTGACACAAATCCTTGCAAAAAATCTACAACCATTTGGGATTTTGTATGATTAACATGGAAAGCGGCATTAAATGCCTTTGATCAAATACAATGGCAAGCACTTGAGAATTACACCAAGTGTAAATAAAGAACACGGTAGTCGACCGTATTCGGCGAGCAGTAGCTGTCACAGCCTGACTAGGAGACGGCAGTCAACAGACAGTAGAGACGACGTTCTTTAACCCACGAAGTTTGAAACACGTGCAGCAACGGCATTTTCGAACGTCTCAGTATAATTGGCGCTTTATGGAACACAAATGAAGATAAAATGAATATTTACCATGCAAGGACAAAAGTGCACTTGCTTTGGCATCGTTCCACTGAATCACTAAGTATTTACAAAACAAAACAGAGCACGACTATCTTCACTCATATTATTGAAGTAAATGAAAATGATTAATTCCGTAGTTATCAGTTAAGGTAACGATAATGAATGAGTGATAATTCAAAGAAACTAGAGGACTCATTCTTGTGCTGAGGAAACCAGAGTTATTTAGAAAAGTAATAGTAAATCCATGACAGACGGGATATGACTCGGAAAAGCAATATCCATGACTACTCCACGATTCGCAGCCACTTTAGTGCTGATAATCGTGTTGTTAGGTTAGGTTAGTTGGGCTATAGACTCCGGTAAGTTAGATGGCAATATTATTTGTAGTGGGGGTAAGTTAAGTAAGCTATTACCAGGGAAAGTGGGAACTCAACCCCACTACAAAAAAGCTAAACAAGTAACTTGCCGGGTACTATACTTTTAATTACTTTTCTTAGTCGCGTGCGACAGCCACAAATAAATGGAAACTGAGGAGAGGTGATATTCTAAACGCGGCACCACTCGGGGATGGATTTATTGTTTACTTAACAAATGATTTCTTTAGAGTTAAATTAATAGTTATATCGAATTCGTCGTATTATGTTTCGAAACGACTATTTACAAAAGTATACCCTGAAGAATATTGTAAAAACTGAACGGCTTTCTTGCAATATAATGGAACAAATTGATTTCTGAACCACCAGAGAACACTGTAGCAATAAATGATTTCCTTTGTCAAACAATGCAAGTCTGGTGACATTTAGGTACTTAGGTATAATAGATTCTGTGGTAGGTCAGGAAACTATTGACATTCTTTGCGAAAATTTAATTAATCGAGCGAAAGTCAAAGAACCTTAGTCTTGTTTTGAACAAACAGGAAAACAGGAAAGTCTACTACTTACTAGGTGTTAGAAAGAAAAATCATATCAGTTTGGTTCTAAATAAACCCCATTTCGAGGAACATCGGACATTCGCAAATCGCATTTACCCTAATATTTTCATCGTTTACGGACCAAACTTCGGCAAATCTCATTCTGAACAATGGCCAGAAGGACGTCACGTTATTTGTTTTTATTCCACACGTCAGCATTCGCTGGCAACTTAGGTATAATATTCTAAATCCGTGACAAAAACCTTTGTATTGGTTCCTTTGTTAGTGTGTACACGACAACGTAGAGGTTTAACTCGATTTGAATTTGAAGTGTTGTCATTTGAAGCAGTAATTTTGGGCTAAATCTTAGCAGAGGTAACTCAAAAACACAATTAGCTAAGTTGCCACAAAGATGATGAAAAGTCGAATCTATCGACGCCAACGGTTACTAGATTCATTGGACCTTCACTTGAAGAAATACCTAGGAGAAATAGCAGCGGCATTCAGAAACTAGTAAAAACAAAAACAAACCTCACAGACAACGTTGTAATACAATGTACATGCAACTCATAAATCCTAGCCGTTTAGTACGTAGCAAAAGAAACAAAAATCCAAAGAGCTGAGATGACTCGTTACGTCAGCTGGCCCGGATCGATACTTGGCAGCCGCCACAATCGCCGCCACATAACACGACATAAACAAACAAAAGGGGAATAAACTGTCGCTTTATCAAGAATTACAGTTATCATAATGTGTCGAAAAGACATTTTTGTTCACATTGATGAGCCGTTTGATACAGCCATCGACATAAAAGCTAAAGAGCGGAACAGCCAGCTTAAAACGGTATTACTGAGAGGTTCGACAGAGCTATCTTCAAATCTGGAGTAGGTAATTATTTTGATATGCATTAGACTATAATCATCTCGTATAATCTGGGATGCTTGTCGTGAAGTTCTTGCCTATTGTACGAAGATAAATGTACCTTATTTTACAAACAAGTAAAACTATACGGCACATAAGAAAACTTGTTTGCTTCGACGGCATTAACAAAGGGTTATGTTGGAATATCAATCAATCATACAGCCTAAATACGTTCCACTGTGGGGCGCAGGCTTCTTTTCAGCATAAGAGGGATTGCGAACTTGACACTAATTCGACATAAATAGTTCACTAGCGTTATAGTATTTTTTACGCAGATCGATTCTAGTGACGAATCCAATTGCGCAAAATATGTATCAGAATAGTAGACCCAAAAATAGGCCACACAATGAACCTTCCTCTTTTCTCGGGTCACTGCCTATCTAATGTGAAATAGTTCCTGAAATAGAAGATGCCTCAGCGATTTTCTAGTTCAGGCCAGCCCAAATCTATAATAATGTCAATGTCAAGCGCAAGACGGCTTTCACTAACGGCCCGCCGGTCTGCATGTTTTATTTAGTCTGTTTTCAGACGTACTGTGAACTAGATCTAACCTGCAAGTTGTGGTTACAGAACTTCGTTTATTTTTAATTAAACTAAGAATGAACACGGGGAGAAAGACGAGGACAAGAGAATTCTGTCACTATGACCTATTTGTCGTTATTTTGGCCCAATGTTTTACTAATCATGGAATATTGGCAATAAATGATAGACTAATGATTTCTAATTTTCTTTTTCCCGAGACTTGCATTTAAGTCGTTGTTGGAATCCCCTATTCCAACAACGACTTAAATGCAAGTCTCAGGAAAAAGAAAATGCGGTATGTCAAAAAAAAATTTTTTTTCACTCTAGTCAAGAACAAACTGGTATATTTGTTGATCTTGAATTCTTCTTAAAAAGTGTTTCTAGATATTTCTAGTAATAAGTTACTTCCATTTCATATTCCAAGTGTAAAAATATTTATCTCGTCAGTTTCGAAACTATGAACTTTATTTTGCACTTGACATTATTTACGTGCTGATGCTAGATGAAGTCTAGGTACACAATTCACAAGATAAATTTCTAAAAAACCTATAAAAAAATCACTTTAAAATACCACGAAAACTCCGACGACACGTTTCTTGCGTACTTTAAAATATAGATAGGGTGTTGCCAGTATTTGGGACAAAATGTTAAAAATAATAGGCAGTAAAATACTTGCACTGTATAGGTACGAAGGTCAACTACTTACACAATAGCGAGTATTTTACGACGTTCGGTAAATCGCACATACATCCCGTACTGAGTTCTAAACACGTAACAATAAAATACCAAAAATAGAAGGAAAAAAATGTGATGTAGTTACAAGATAAAATATAGGCAACGCCAAAAACACAGCAATCTTCCTTCCTCTATTAATGAATCAGCAACTTAACAAGCATAAAAATACACTAGGTATCATATATCTAAAAGCAAATTGCAAAACTACAGCTCAAAACGGAAATTCCGGTTATCACCCATATTTAGTTTATTCGAGACAGACTGTGAAATAGGAGGTTTTTGTTCAACGAATCAATACAAACATCTCATCAAGATAATTTTGACATTTCTAAAAATGTCGCTGTTTCGACTAATTAGGCAACTGGCCAATTATAGTAATTCACGCCACGAACATACCAATTTCAATTCCATGAGACACAAACAGCCACAGATAGAAACAGAACCGTACACTTTCAAAATGATCCACAAACTATCACCCGGTCGATTGCGAGTGGTGATTGAAAAACGCCCATTTCTCGAATACACCCGGCCAAACACCAAGTTCCACGTACAGCTAACTCTTCACTTACCCCTGAGCATTTCAATAGAAAAATACTTCTCAGGCAGCAAATTTAACTTTGTCAAAAAGATGACGACAATTTTAATCGGTCGTTGTTAAAGAGCAGCGTGTTTGGAATTTGTTAGAGCTAGGAGTTTTGTGAACAGCAAAGTTACCGTGGTGCATGATCCTGAAGGAAGTGTATTTTTGTCGCGACTCCTTGACGCGTGTGGGATAAATTTAAATGTTTTTGATGCACTACAACGGCTCCAGATTATTTCCGTATCAGCCATTAATGCATGAGTAGGTTTGGTATTTAATTTCGTTAACAGGAAGCCCCCAGAGTCGTCTTAGAAGATTTTGTTATTATGTTTACATTTTATGAGGTTAAAAGATTACTTCAGACGATATAACTAACTGTGAATAGGTAAACATTTTCAATAATAAAGTCTCCCGCTGAGATTCTCTTGATTTTATCAACAATTTCACACTAAGCATTGCTTTATGTTTTCTCAGAGTAAACAATTCAAAAAATCCCAGTTTATTTTTAGTTTATTTTGTTTGAAGACCTGGTTGGCCAGTGAGAAAATAAATATTAAACATGACATCATTATACTTATTAGCAAGTAAATATGTGCCAATGACAGCAAATGTCAACGTAAATTATTTGTACATAAATAAACTTTACCGTCACGCCTCTTTCCCACAGGGATAGACAGAAACTACTTTGTCCCACTTGCTACGATCCTAACATGCCTCTTTTGCTTCTTCCCTAATTCTTAATCTCTTCCATACAAGCTCGACGGTTTCGGATACTCTTGACCTGACATTTTTCTAACACATCCCCAATTTGGTCACGGAACGTCCATCTAGGCCTTCTCCCAACAACCCCATCCCCACTTCGCCTACAAATCTGTTTAGTAAATCTTCTTTCATCTTTACATGATCAAACCAACTAAGCATACTTTTCTCTATCCTAAGTCATTGTATCTACTTTTAAACTAGCTCGTTCACTTCTTATTCTATCTTTCAGTGATACTCCTTCCATACCTTCTTACCGCTCGGCGCTCTCATTTCTATTGCATGATTCAAATTGCATAAAACAATCAGCTATAATGCGTTGTCTTAACAGCACAGAGATTAGTACAGTAGGTCAATTAACATGTACTTTGACCTAATTCATTATCTTATACAGACACAAAACCAAAATGCAATTATGCCATAAGTCATTAAATTAAACTAATAACAATTAAGCATAACAAACTATAGCGCTATCTATTACCTACACACAGTGACTTGTGTCATACTTTTTCACGTGATGATATAATAATATGTATTATATTAGTTGGCAATATCGCCGATATTTTATCCTTTCGAGTACTTAAGTCTAGCAAGACACGGCGCGCGAGATACACTAAAGACATACATACATATTCTCACGCCTGTATTCCCAAAAGGGGTAGGCAGACACTAAAGACTGGCCACTTAATTAATTTACTTACACATGAAAAATTTTAGGAAAACTGTCGTCTTAACAGTTAAATAATGTCAAGTAACAATTTTTACTTGTCAAACTCGACCAGACTAATTAAAAAACAGACAGACAGACAGCGAAGTCTCAGTAATAGGGTTCCGTTTTCACCCTTTAGGTACGGAACCCTAAAAAACAGGCTAAATAACGTCCCACTGCTGAGCACTGGCCTCCTCTCCGAATGAGAGGGTTTGGTCTAGTTCCCACGTGGACCCAGCGTGGATTGATAATTTCATACACAACATTGAATTACTTCGTCGCTGTCCGTGGGCTCGAATCTAAGGCTCGCAAACTTCGAAACTTCAGAATTTTTTGAACGCAAATTCGAAACCGAATTTGACGCATGATGGAAATATATTTCGCTTAGTAATACCAGCCAGCTTTACGTATCCGCTGTAAGTTTATAGTTTATTTTATAGAATGACGCATTGATTTCAATTTCAAGACAAAAGTCCCACTGAAATCGTACAGCACTATATTATCCATCCAAAAAAAGATCTAGATGGCACTTACTACAATCAACTCCCGCGCACGTTCATAGTACGGACTAGCCTCGTATAATTGACAATAAGCTCGTTGCGTAACTTGACCCGGTCACCTGACGAGATCAAATACCTATTACAATCGGACACATTTGTAAGCCCGTATGATAACGCGGTATGATTTAGATTTGTTTTTGGATGGTAAAATGCAAAGCAGACAAAAGAAACATACATCACGCCTGTATTCCCAAATTGGATTGGATTGGATTGGACGTTCAAGATAGGCCCTGCGCAGCGCAGACGACAGACTATATGCGACGGACTTTTTAGTCTGTGAATATAGAACCTATGGAATACTCGTATCATAAGCAGTAACGCATACCTACGACGCGCAAAAAAGTCCGGCGCACAATGCATACAATCCATGCAGATTTTGCTCCACAGACACGATGGAACAAAAAATCTGTCGTCTGCGTAGGGCCATTCAAAGTCAAACACATGTGTGAACCACAGCATATTTTCAGGTTTAAATGAGATAAAAGTGCAAAAATAGTAACAGGATTTACAGGATGCTAATACGGTATACTCACTTGTCTTCTTCTAGCTTGTTTCGGGTCAATCGCAACCTATCATCGAGAGCAATACACCACGGAATGCGTCTCCAATCGCAGCTGCCGTGGCACGTGGCTTTCGATGACAGATCACGAATAGACCCGAAACATGCCGAAGTAAAGAAGTGAGCGAATCACTTCTAATCAATGGAATATGCCAAAGTAAAGAAAGAAACATGCAGGTAAGGAAACAAGTGAATGTCTTCTAACTTCTAATACTGGTATAACATCGCATCGACCACAATCCCGCGCAAGAATGCAAGGCATCCACCGTACCATAAAGCGTTAAGATAAATCTAAATAACTAAACAAGTGAGAACAGAGGAATGACATCAACAGCGCAAGGTCGTGACGTCAGGCCAAACAGGCGTGCAATTATACAGAGCCGAGATACGGACGAACGTTTTAGAATTCAAACACGCCTTTTAAAACTTTCCCGAATATCGCATGCTGCGAAAATGTAAGTACCTAATTAAAAAGTGGCTCTTTTGCTAAATGAGGTCTAGTGTACACACACGAAAATTTACATAGACAAAGCCGTGACTATTCCGCGTTTTGTGGACAATTTTAGATATATAATTGACTAAAAAAGGTGTACCCCGACCCCCGACCCGTATGGTGTCGGGTTTAGAATAACACCTCTCCATTTCTTCCGTGGATGTCGTAAGAGGCGACTAAGGACATAGGTTGAGGTATATTTAGGCGACAGGCTAGCAACCTGTCTGTCACTATTGTACCTGCCACCTTAAAACCTGAAAAATATACGCTTGGAGTGGACACAAAACATGAAATAGTCATTGTTCTAGCAAACTGTCTATCACTATTGTACCTGTCACCTTAAAACCTGAAAAATAAATCCTAGGGCACAAAACGTGAAATAGTCATCGTTTTGTCTATGTAGCTTCTAGTGTGCTCTCCCTACCCCATTTGGGAATACAGGCGTGACTGTATGTATGTAAAAGAGGTGTAATATTGACAGGTTGCTACCCTGCCTACCTGAACCTATTTCCTTAGCCGCCTCTTACGACATTCACGGAAGAAATGGACTTGTCACTCTATCCTAATTGTTATTCTATCCCGACATCACAGGACATACTTGTAATTTAGTTCCACCTTCGGGTGATTCCATCATTATCCTTCAATATCCAACTCGCACACACAAAACACGAAAATATACGAAAGGTCCCACTTACTATATCCATGAGCTCTCTCATAAGAAAAAAAAAGAGGCCCGCATTTAACCCTTTCTATAAGGAAACGGAAAGGCAGCCAAAGGTGTTATTGATGCGATTCTATTATTAATTTCAGGTTCAACGTCTTTGATTTCGTGTGCACGGAATAATAAACGTAGATATTTCTGATGCTATGACGTGTATATCGATGATATTGTTGAGTGAGCGTTCGATAGGTATTTAGGAACCAATGGCTTTTAATATCTCCCGATAAGATCTTACGCTGGTCATCATTAGCTTTTATGCGTACTACAGACTTAATACAAGTAGTATGTATCTATCCAAAATTTCAAAAATAACTCCCATGAACTCTAACGTTTTGTGAAGGTCGAATCGACACACAGTGTTGCGGCGGTAGGAAAAAAACGAAAAATAAAAAATGTAGGTAGATCAAATACAAACATTATTTATTGAACTTATGTTAATAATGTATCATATTATGCCAAAAACGAGGGTACTTTCTCACAGAAACATTGCTAAAACACTTGTCAAAGTTTAACAATTTATTTCTGAGACGTTTAAGTGATTTCGAGTTGGGTGTTTCAAACTACGATTTTCGGATACAAACTATACTATTATTAAAATTGCAACATGGATTCTGTAGACCAAGGTATTATCTTGTAAAAACGTTTTATCTAATTAAAATATTACAAACATTTTATGAAATACGGAATATTTAAATGCACAGCTTAAATACAGGTGGAAATTTTTCTTCTATGGACCTTTAAGTATAATATTCCACTTCGTGCCGCCATAAAATGTTAGTGACAGTGAAGTATTGACCTTATATTACTGGAATACAAAACGCAAAGTTGCGACTTTTTGCGAACTTTAACTGTAATAATAATTGTTTACCGCAGGGCATATTGTTGAAAGAGCTTGTAGCGGTTATATTTCGAGATCCATCGAAAACTTTGGACTGAAAATGTACAAATTTATTAGAATTTGTAAAACAGAAGCTAAATTACCCGCCAAAATACCAAAATGAAGTAAAAGGAAAGGTTTCGACTTCCGTCCATCTTTCGTCTGTCCGTCTGTCTACAGGCTGTATCTCACGAACCGTGAAAGCTAGAGAGTTGAAATTTTCACAGATGATGTATTTCTGTTGCCGCTATAACAACAAATACTAAAATAATAATAATAATAATAATTAAGGGGGGCTCCCATAGAAAAAACGTGTTTTTTGTTGCTGTTTTGGGTATATTTAAATAACTGTTACAGGTAAATACTTCATATGGTCACATAATATTTAATTAAATATTTACTTTAAAAGGAAGTAATTAAATTAAAATAAAATTAGTATTTAAGGGGGGCTCCCATACAAAAAAACCTGATTTTTTTTTGCTGTTGTTTTGTCCGACTCGCACTTGGCCGGTTTTTTATGTATAATTCTTCATTCTGTACCATATAAAGATAATTAGCCAGCAATAAACCCTAAAAATAATTTCGTCCCCTACCTACTATGGAGCCGCAACACTGTGCGACACTTATTTTCGCATTTAACCTTGACCACGAAACTAAAACAGCGTAACATTCATAATTCAAAATATTAACACAATAAGGATTGATAAATTTCGTCGGTATAGACAAAACCATGACAAAACCACATTGGTTAGCACTTTTCTTAAGTTAGATAGTTAAAAGTGGGACAACAGTGACAAATTGCAAGTCTGTCGCATAAAAGTACCCCTCAACTTATTTACTTTCGTCGCCTCTCAAGACACCCACTGAAGAAACGGAGATTATTCCCAACCTGATATCACCAGGCCTAACACTATCCGTATTCGCTTAGACATGTACAGCCAATTTCAGCCTCCTCCGGATTCTCATATACGCAGATTAACCTAGATATCTCATATAATCGAGGTTCAGATTGCCTAGCCCGATATTGTACATACTCGTATATTAGCCAGCTAATACCGCTCGTTCCCTAAATATCAGATTTGCAAAATACTAGATTCTTTTCATACCTGCTCATAAAAATATCAGATTTTCTTTACACTAGGTGCGTTTTTATTACAGTTCTGTAAAGTACTATGTTCTCAATACACCATTTTCTATTTAAAACCGAATTCCTCTAATACCAGATCACGAAAACACCAGGCTCGCAAAGGCTGTTTCGATATAAAAACGGACATAGTTTAAAGAAAATCTGGTATTCCGGGAATCTGATCTTTTGATGCAGGTAATGTCGGCAATCCAGTATTTTGCAATTTTGATATTTAGGGAACGAGCGGCTAATACATAAGCCTAGATTAAGGGAAGATATAACATCATAACCAAATTTTGGCGATGACCTAATTGAGAATGATCTAGAAAACCAGGTCAAGATTACTTTAAAACCGACGAGAATGTATGAAAAGATTAATGAATGTAGATGAACCAAAAGAAGTACGTCAGGATCGCAGCAAGTAAAACAAACTAACTCTGGCTATCTCTGTGATAATTCGAGCTATCGAGGTAAAATTATTTAGGAGCCTAACATAATGAACAATGCCAGTGAAATTTTACATACATACATACAAGTATACACAGGCTTCATACCAGCTTGCAAACAGTTTACAGATTCAAGCAGATATCACGCATGTTGCTTCACATTGCTGCGCTCAGTTCATCGCTTATGACATAGCTTGCTCACAAAAACAGCAATGTATCTCTTGCATGTATAAACTGAAGTATACCCTTAGGTATTCACATATGGAGTTGCATATATTTGCGACTGATAAAGGAATTGCTAAGTCATGACTTGATGCGCGATGTACGTAACTGGGAGATGTTAATTGGTTGTGCAAACAGACGCAACTTATGCTAGAATTTCTTTAGTGCTTACGCGTTAAAAGACCTAATGGTTTTAACTCTCTAGCAATCTTAAATCTGAACCTTGAGTCTACAGTGACGAGAATTTTTGTTCAAGTTGTATCGGGACCCATATTTCCACACAAATAGTTTATGCCGTTTCATCTATTCTTTCCACGTGCCCAAACCAATGCAACATTCCTTTCCTGCATTCTAAGAGGTGTATAGAAATATGATCCGGCACCTTCGCGGGCCATGGCTTGGGAATCTCTGGTGCAGATGAGCAAGTTCTAAGTACGTAAATATAAAGAAACCAGTTTAACCTTTTGAACGCCGAGAGCCACTAAAGTGGTCGAGTGCTGTCGGGCCCACCACGCCAACGACCACTAAAAGGGTCGGAGT
>BHDV01021776.1:101146-113699 GCA_005406045.1 Adoxophyes honmai
CGGTTACACAAATTATGTGTCACAAACGTCACCAACAGATGGCAGCACAAGTATGTTATGACTTGATTTTGTTATAACTTTAACAGAAAAATTATACCATAATAATATGTCACAGGATAACTTTGATAAATTAACAGACATACTTTCTAAGACTAAAAAATTGTTAAAAGATAAGAAATGTGAAGGTTGGAAAACATTTTGTAGATACCAATAATAAAGAATAAACTGTGTAGTTTTTGAGTATCTAATTTCTTTTGGCATGACCCTCGTATATAATCGGTATTAGGTAGATACATACATTTCTAAGTCAATTGTAAGTAAGGTCTTAATGTATAAGGACAAAACAGTAGGAATTTAAGTAAGTAGCGACTTAATAAAACTTATTTAACCTGATGGTTGCGATTTTTATTCTCGATCTCAATCAAAGTAGAAACTAATACAAAACTAAAATGAGGAACGACGTTTCCTATTCATGGTGGTAGGTGTACAGTCGACAGTCGAGTTCATTAATATATGAGCACAACTGAGGGTTCAAAAATATCTGTACACCCTCATGACTTATGACATTGACAATAAGGTGCAAAAGTTTACATATATTTCGCATTTGTCTGCTCATATATTTATGAACTCGACTGTACGTCACTTTATAAATAGTTGCCAGTTTCTTTTTTGATAAGTTAAATAAAAATTGGATTTTCATACGCAAAATCATGAGCGGTTTCGACACAATACATAAACATCACGCCTGTGGTAGGCATAAATGGGGTAGGCAGAGGACACAAAACATTTCCCAGGCAAAGCCTATCCCATTATTTCACTATTTTAGATTTTTTAATGTCTTATTTTTTTCATAAATTTATAATTCCATTCCTTGACCGCCATGAAGTAACGCACACGACGCACAAAAAGTCTGGCGCACAATGCATACAATCCATGCAGACTTTGTGAGCCGCAGACTCGATCGCACAAAAAATGTGCCGTCTGTATACCTACTCCGCTCTTTTAACTCCAGGCACCCCGTTGATAGTCTCTCCGTGTTCACAGATACTCTGGAGTTGAACATCATCCCATACGTCTCAGTCATCGAAGAGGACGGCAGGCAGCTCTATTTCTGCCACAAATGCGACCTCAAAATCAAACTGAGCAAGCACGACATCAAGCAACACATCCTCAAACGGCACAAAGACCTTAAAAAAACCTGCTCCATTTGCGACGAGAACTTCAAAACGTTCGCCGAAAAGAAACTGCACCTGCTCAAGGAACACAATTTAGAAGAAATCGGAAAAGGCTCCAACAAAAGGCTTAGAGAAAAACCGACGTATTACTGCAGCGTCTGCCAGAAAGCGTACAAGAATAAGAAAGGATACGAATTCCACATGTCTTACTTCCATACGTTGAAGAAGTGCCCGGATTGCCCAGTCATGCACCCGGTTAAAAGCTTGTTGATCCACCGGAATAATGCCCACGGGACTCCTGTGCCGACTTGTGGGATTTGTGGTTATAAAAACGCTTACGAAGACCGCGTGGTGCTCCACCAGAGACGCGTGCATTTGAAGGAGAAGACAGTGCCGTGCCACGTCTGTAATCTCAGCTTCTTCAACCAAAAGATGCTAAAACGGCATCTCATAAAGCATAATCCTGATAGAATATACGCGTGCTCGTACTGTCACAAGAAGTATCCAAGGAAAAGCACGCTTCAGGTGCACGAGAAGATTCATAAAGGGGAGAAGAATAAAGTGTGCTCTTTGTGTGGGGACCGGTTCGTGCAGAAGGCTAGCCTGAATTACCACATGATGAAGCATCATCCAGACGCGTGTTGAGGTTGAGAAGGCGGTAGGTTCCAATAGTGTTCCGGAATTTTGAGCTTAGCTAACATCTAAGAATGAAAATTTTAGATTGCCGGATTTTTGAATTCATGTGCTCTGTCTACCCCTCATGGGACAGGCGTGAGAATATGTATGTATGTATGATAGCAGCTAACTCCATAAGTAATCTTTTTTTATTAGCCTATTATTGTTTCCCACTGCTGGGCAAAGGCCTCTCCTTTTGACCTCCACAACTCTCGGTCTTGCGTGATGTCTGGCCTGTCCGCCGCGTAAGAGTCCAACTCGTCCCGCCATCTTCTTCTCGGCCTGCCTCGACGTCGCTGGCCGTTTCCCGGAACCGACCAATCCAAGTAAACTAAACTCCCTAATTTATCTTTATACCTACCTACCAGTATAAGATTATTTGCTTCCACAGTAAGCACCTGAATTAACTTTTTATCGCTCTAATCATTACCAAAACCATTTGACTTTTTAGTTAGTATTCGAAACTGTCGTAAAATTAAATTTATGTAGTAGGTACTTACCCACTTTGTCATTACTTCCATTTTCTGTTTACTATTGAGAAAGAATCTTATTCAGACGAGAAAATCTAATTCCGTGACTGTAAATACTTACCTAATACAGACCTATTTTTCTGTATAAATAAACCTATTATTTCATAAATTAATTATTTTAAATATTTTATAACAGAGTTTATTATTAGATTATTACTGTTAATTTTTAGTTACTTATAAGTTTTATTGCAAGCTTTATTGTTTAAATTTTATAAAAAATCAATGTTTAAAACTAGGTACTGTTGGACTTCAATTCTTTGCCTTTTTTTCTTTTTAATGTCTATGGCACTTTCTCTGTGATGTCCATAAAGGAAGTGTATTTTCCGTTGTATTAATAAATCTGGTTAAAAGAAAAATACCTAACAGTTTATTTCCCTTAGGTGCAGCGCAGACGACAGACTTTTTGTGCGATCGAGTAGGTATGCGGCGCTCAAAAAGTCTACATGGATTGTATGCATTGTGCGCCGGACTTTTTGCGCGTCGTGTGCGTTACTGCATATAAATCCGTAGTTTCTATTTTCACAGACTAAAAAGTCCGTCGCGGAAACGCACTGACAGCGGAAGCACGGCGTCGCGACGCGGTAATAATATTCGAAATTAAACGAAATACACATTCGCACCGAGCGGGAAATAAGGGTTTCGTTCGTACCATCACGCCACTGCACTGCCCCCGCTTCCGCTGTCAGTGCGTTTAGAGTTTTAACCTTTTGAACGCCGAGAGCCACTAAAGTGGTCGAGTGCTGTCGGGCCCACCACGCCAACGACCACTAAAAGGGTCGGAGTGACAGTGTACTTTGATCATGAATAAAATCTATTGTGAACTGCTTTTCTTTATATCTACTGGCTTAAACGGAACATCAATTCATATTTTGTTCCTTAAAAGAATTAACGAATGCTTGGACAGGTCAAAATGTGAAAATTTCGGGATTATTCTTCGGATATAATTTGACGCAATAATGTCAGTGTCTCATACGCCAATAGCCCCTAAAGTGGTCGCTAGAGCTGTTGCCGAATCTGTTTCATTTGCATTTGACTATTAATTGTGAAAATATTGTTACGAAGTTGTCTTTTTCAATATTTGTAATCCTAGTCTACATATTTTAAAACATTCTATCATCGTTTTTGTCTTGTAGTATCGGGATAGAATAACAACTCTCGACCGTGGATGTCGTAAGAGGCAACTAAGGAAATAGATTTAGTTATGCTTTAGGCTACAGGCTAGCAACCTGTCACTATTCTACCTCTTCTATCTTTGCAAACCTTAAACTACGCTAGAAGTGGCTGCGAAGCGTGATATAGTCATAATAATGGTTTGGTCTGTGTCACGTTTCGGGAACACAGACGTGATTGTATGTATGTATGTAAATATCATCGTCTTAGCATAAAAACATACTGAAACAAAATTTAAGTTTACGATTTACTTACTGACATTTATATTTCGATATAAAAAAATTAATCTGTATAGCGTAACAGTCACATCTCTATGATCGCGGGAAATCATAGTTCCTTATACGCCAACAACCACTTTAGTGGCTAGCCCATGACGTCATTGACGGTAAATAGTCTGCACTAGTGATGGCGTAGTGGTGAAGAAAAAGAAACAGAATTCGTAAATTGGACCATTTCATTGACTTTTACTAGACCAGTTTTGTTACGTATGAGATTCACTATATTTTTGTACAACAATATACCTAGGAATATAGGAAGCTAAAAGCAAGATATATACCTGCAAGTTATTATGAGCGAATGCCGTGTGTGGTAGTTATCTGCATCTTGTTCTTAGTCTTAAAGCTTGCGTCAATAACTTACAGATGTAAATTCAGCTTTACATCGAGGCGTCAAAACGCAACTGTCTATCATTCTGATTGTAAACTATTATGTCCAGGTACCCATGAAATTGGCGTTGTGTGGGTACTGCAGAAGAAATAATTCATATTTAAGAAAGCGGCCACTCATGCTCGTACCACAATTACCGAGGCTAGTCTTAAAGGCTAGTAAATTTTATCGATAAATGTTTTGCACAGCACTATGAAATTCGTCATTTTTGATAACGCCACGGTTGTTGGCGTGTGAGTGATCACTTCATTCAAATATGAAAGCGTTCAAAAGGTTAATGATATCGTTTCAATAAGAGTGGTGTCGGGTTTAACACATTCACGACCAAGCCTAAAATCGAAACATCTGCGCGGAACCGAGTTTTTTACAATGTATATGCATAGGACCCGGTAGCCGGGTCCATTCGAGCTAAGTCGAACGAATCAATGCGCCTAACCGAGAACCCGGGAGCCGGGTTCACTTAGCGCAGAACCGAGGACCCGGCTCCCGGGTTCAGGGCTGCCCCAAAATGTATTAGGGCCAATCGTCAACAGACAAGCTAAGACTAAATTTTATTTGAGCCTGGTTGTCCTCCAGGAACTTATACAAAGACTAAAGGATTACCATACAAATAAAAAAGGTAGGTTTAGACCCGAAATGGCTATCAGTAAAAGTAACTGATTGGCGTTCACGATCTATTGTATTCAGACGCCTGCAGTAGCAAGGTGGCAACATAAAAGATAAAGATAAGCTTCCAACGTAATTTTTTCTTTACCTAAATATTTACCTACCACTATTTCTTTGTTTATACATATAATAAATATAACAGAATAAAAATAATAGAAACACCAAAACACAAAAAAAACATAGAAACAATCATCGCCGCCGCGCCGAACGCACAACATTTGACACTGTTTGATTGCCGCCACAGAGCCTATACCTACTCTAGTAAGCAAAGTTCGAATTTCGTGTCGCGCCGTCCTGCTCACGATAGTACTATTTAACCCATTCTTGGTCACTGTGCCAATTTGGGAACACTTAAAATTAAGGGAAAAATTTAAATTGTTGACGCTAAATGTAATATGATTGGGTACAGTTTTATAATAATAAATAAATCTCCACCTTGTCGACAATAACGTCGCTCCAAACTCTACCGAAAAGGTGAGAAAACTCGCAAAAATGCCTAAAAAAAAAAATTTTTTTTTTCTCATTTCCTAATTCCTTTTATCCTCTTTAATTATAAAATCAACAAATTTTTGATGAATCTCTGCTAGTTTCATTTTGACCATTAATGGGTTAATATGAGAGTGAGCGAGACGACACCTTTAAGTATGCCTATAAAAAGTAGTAGCCTAACCAAAGTGACTTTTTAATTTGGCATATTTTTACTCAACTATGTGAAACATGATTTGACTACTTACTAATAAATATTGTCGCAAACTTAAACAGGTTGATTATGATTTTAATCATTATTTTTATTTTATTATTATGTTAGCGGCAGCCCTGGCCCATCGACAAAGGCAGAACCCGGGAGCCGGGTCCTCGGTTCTGGCATAAGTAATCTATAGCTAGTATAGCATGGACTCGGCTACCGGGTTCTCGGTATCTGAGTAATGTTTTGAAGAACCCGGGAGCCGGGTCCTTGGTTCTGAATGTGTTAAAATAACACCTTCATTTGTTTCGTGGATGGCGTAAGAGGCTACTAAGGAAAATAGATTAGATAAAGTGTCTTAGGCGACAGGCTATAGCAACCTAAGCAGCTGTCACAAATTATACCTCTTTTATCTAACTTATGTAGCTAATACCTAAGAATATGCTAAAACTGGCTATGAAATGTAGAATAACCATCAAATTATCGAAAAGCTTCTAGCACATTCAACTATTATTCTGGATCTGATAGTTTTTTCAATAAGTATCTACGAGTACATAAAATTGTTTGTTGTTTGTTTTGTTTTGTCAAAATTAACCACAACATAAACCTGTATTTACTTACCTACCTACCTGTTCCTGTAATTGAAGAAAAAACTCGTCGAACTGGTAGAGAAGCCTTGCCCAGTAGTGGGATGACGCGGCTAGCTGATACGTGTGTACACTGACAGTCGAAGTAAGTAGGTATCCATTTATCTTGTAAAATACGGATAACTCACGTTTTAAACGGAGTTTAGCTCGACATATTTCTGGCTAATAAATAGCCCTTCATCTAGAAGCCGCGGAGGCTGCTGCTGTCAAACGCGCATTGCGCGCCACCGCTCGTGTTCGACGAAACTGATACCGGCGCACGACTACCTTCGTCACTATCTTCATTCGTTCGCGGCTCCTAGATGAAGGGCAACGTATTAGCCTGAAATCATATCGAGCTAAACTCGATGTAAAACGCTAGTTATCCGTATTTTATAAGATGAGTAAGTCTCACGGTAGTTTAACGTAGGTACAAAGTAGATACCTATCCATTTGCTGAGCGAAGGCCCATTTTTTGGTTCTCTTGCCAAGTCATACCTACTTTTGTATTAGTAATAAGTTTTTTTTTTTTTTGTTATTTTTGTATGGTGATGGTTTGGGGACCCAAAAATAAACATTTTTTCTTTCTTTCTTTCATTTGATTGTGTAAATACTTAATCTGTAGGTACTTAAATTTAAGGCTGGTGTTATATTGTCAAGCGTTTGGCAGCGCGCTCGGAGATGTATGGGGTTAGTAGTTGCGTTTAAAAGCCGCTTGAACAGCGCTGTTCGTTGAACGCGTCCTATTCGCTCGGCACCCTTGTTGAGTGCGCTGTCCAAAGGCGCATCTAGCGATATAAAACCAGCCCCGTACATACACTTCGTACAGTCTTAGGCACAGTGGCGTAGCGTGCATAGGCGGGGCCCCGTATAAAAAAAATGTTTGGGGGCCCTTTATGGAGGGGGGGGGGGTGAGGAAAGATGTTTCACAAAGGAAAGTTTTTTTTTCTTTTTTTTCATCAACACTTTGGGGGCCCCCGTAGCCCTAGATTTTTGTAAAGGGGGTAAGTTCGCACATCGGTTTTTGCAGGTAAAAGTGATGCACGTACTTACTTGCACTACAAAAAACCCTGAAAACGTAGGTAGGTAACAGTGTAACCAGAACATAACCAGTTTAGCACAGGAAGATGCGAGTCGTTTTCATATGCGTTTCCGTAATTTTGTCGCTATCTCGCACACGCAGAGATTTACGTACTAGTGCGTTCACGGCACCTGAACAAGGTTCGACTCTGAAAGGTGGCAGTGGATGTGAAGTATTAGATATAGAACAAAGCACTGAAATGATAAGCAATGTGTTATATTAGGTGCTTTCATAACACTAGTTAGGTAAACCGTCCATTCCATAGGTTTAAAAGTGGGAAATGCCGTCAATAAGTAGATTGGCTGTAAGATAAGTCCGCCTTTGCACTTCTCCATCTTGTTTCTTTTTCTTTTTTAACCGACTTCAAAAAAGGAGGTATTCAATTCGCCTGTATTTTTTTTTTTTTTTTTTTTTTTTATTTTTTTTTTTTATGTATGTTACCTCAGAACTTTTAAACGGGTGGACCGATTTCGATGATTTTTTTTTTGTTTGATTGGAAATGGCTTCCCATTGGTCCCATTTTAATTTCATCAATACAGGGTTATTTGTAAATCACTGACACCCTCTTAACCCTAAATTCCTATCACATAAACAAACGTTTTTTGTTTTACGACTTTTTAAAATTGGTCAGTTTTTTTTTCATACTAATAAATAATAATTAATAAATCCTTGTACAAAATTTTCGTACTCTGTTTTTTACCACAACACGTACACAACAGGTACACACTAAAATACGCCGAATCTCGCAAGACAAGGACATCACAAACTTTAAATGAGCCGCACGGCATGTTTTTAAGGGACAGCGAGGCGGGAATACGTACCTACAAGCCGGCACGCCGACAGTCAAAGGTACCGCCAGTGTTGCGGTACAGAGTATTGAATGAAACAGAGTGAGTCTCAAATTTTCAAAACGTTACTACTCGATAAATATTGAGTTATGACAAAAACCGTAAAACAAAAAACATTCGTTTAAGTGGTAGGAATACAGGGTTAAAAGGGTGTCAGTGATTTACAAATAACCCTGTATATGTCGCGTAGTTTTTGAATTACAGGAAACGCGTTTTGTATGAAAGACATCAACGGGCAGTCGGCGCGTCTTAGTAAAACTTACCTACATAGATACTTCATGATCCAGCCTATATACGTAGCAGGGTACAGGCCTCCTCTCAGTATGAGAGGGCGCTTGGGCTATAATTCCCACGCGGGCCCAGTGCGGATTGGGAACTTCACACACAACATTGAATTGCTTCGTCGCTGTGATACACAGATACTTACCTACAAACAATCACGCCTGTATTCTCAAATGGGGTAGGCAGAGCACACAAAACGCTACATAGACAAAACGATGACCATTTCACGCTTCGTGGCCACTTCTAGCATATCTTTTTTTTTTGTTTTAAGGTGGCAAGTATAATAGTGACAGGTTGCGAGCCTGTCGCCTAAAATTTACTTTAACCTATGTCCTTAGTCGCCTCTTGCGACATCCACAGAAGAAATGGGGAGTATTTTTATGTGTTTTCGCTGATTACTCGAAGACGCCTGGACCGATTTGGAAAATTCTTTTTTTGTCTGAAAGGGTATAGTTTCCAGGTAGTCCGATTGTCAGCATACCTTGACCTGATGATGGAATATTAGGGAAATCGAGGGCAACCCTCAAATTTTATAGTCACAGGTAATGTTTTTAGTACATTTTTCAAAGCTACACCAGTAATTACGCTTGGCAATAAAAAAAAATACTGAGCTGATGATGATAGGTCAACTCCTTAATGTTTAGGAGTTAAAGGATAATTCTTTCAATACTGAATGCACCTGCAGACTGGAAATTTCTACATAAACAGAAGTTTCCTTTCGGGATAAAGCTAATTTGAAGTCGGTTTTTTTTTGTTTAAAATTATTTTTGTTCAAATGCTGACTTAACTACTTACTTAAACCGAAGATGTATTTATATTTGCTAACTTTCATTCTTTCATTACAATGTCTTGCTAAAAATGAGCCCTGAGTGTCAATAAAAATACTATAGTAGTTCGGAATGGTCCATTTATAAGATCATTTACTTACCTACACTACTTTTTTATTGCTAAAAAACAGTAATTTAACGTAAACCTAGGTTTTAAAGACTGCAGAATAGAAATTGGTATTATGGAAATAGTACTTACCCACAAATAATACTTCTCTAATTTAACGTTGCGTGTAAAATTCAATCCGCACTGAACGCGGAAGGAGACAGTGGACAGCCCAAGAGCCCAAGCCCTCTCGCACTGAATAGAGGCCAGTGCCGTACAATTTCTGTAATAGGGTTTTTTTATCTCATTTTTTAATGATAAGACATTTTTGCATGGATCTGCTCAGAATCATAAGCACTCAATTTTATTCCATAAAAATGTGCGAGTGTTTCATACGAAAATAAAGATCGATGTTGTTACCGTTATAGCTAGTTAAGGTGTAAAAAGTAACAAAACTTATTTTTTTACTGTACGTTCGATTGTGCTATTGGTTTTAAGCAGATCCATGCAAAAACCTCTAAAATCTGATAAAAAGACGACTCTATTTCTGAAATTCCTCTACTCCCTACTCGATTTCTGTTCTGTAACAGCCGGGAGGCACCAAAAGGCTTCTTACTAATTCTAGAGCTTCAACGGATTGGGCGTCTTTGGGCTGCGACGTTGCATCAGATGGAACGTCTTCGTGTGAACCGTCAAGGACCTCTGGTTATCAAAGGTCTTGCTGCAAGCCTGGCAGTGCAGCACCAGCGGCTTCACCCCATGAACCTTGACTTCGTGATCATTCTTCTTAGTATAATCCGTGAACTTTTCCCCACAGTACCCACATTTGTTCCTTCTGTTCATCAGAATATGCACGTTCCTTTCGTGCTCTTGCATCCTTAATTTAGCGTCAAAGACTTTAGGACAATAGCGGCAGCTAAAATCACCAGTTATGTGCCTGTAACTGTGCGCCTGCAGAATCCGCTTAGTAACAAAACCAGCGCCACATATCTCGCAAATGCAATTGCGGTAATGCTCGTTCATATGAGCTAGTAGAACTTTGAAATTGCTGAACTCCGCTGAGCACTCCACACATACGTGCATGTCGCTTTCAAACCGGAATGGGACTAGGTGGTTCTTTAAATCCGTTAGGATAGGGCGGTCGTGGGCGGATCTCAAGTGCTCCATCAGCTGCCCCAGGTCTCTGATGCTGGCTGAGCACAGACTGCAGCGTAGACCGGTTATATCCAGTTTTACGATGAAGCCAACCAGAGATTCGCCTTTCTTGTAATTGGCTTTAGTCTCATCGTCATGAGCGTTGATGTTGTGACGCTTCAAGTCAGCAGCGTCGCGGTATTGGTCGCTGCAGAAGCAGCACGTGTAGCCGACGCTTCCCCGGCACCGGATCGGAGTAGCGTTTGAGCCCAGGAGAATCTCTTTAAGATTAGCTTGGTGTTTGTGAGCCTCGTTCAGCTTTTTGAAGGAAACGTTAGCTGGCGAGGGTTTGATCTCTATTATTTTGCACCGTTTCTTTCTCGGTTTCTCAGTCTTTGGTCTGATGATGATTGTTTTCAGCTTGGAGCGCTTGTGGGAGTCTTCCGGGTTGCCGAGCGTTATTACGGATCTGCGTTGTTTCCATCCCACACCTATGGAAACAGAAACAGGAATTAGAATTCTGAACTAGGTGAAACTTCTGGATCTAGCTACTTTGTTTCTGCTACTACCGTTTAGTTCTTCGTTTTTGCTCACCTGCCGTCTTGTGAAGTTGATTACACTGATTAGACTATGTAATGTGAATTAAAACCAAGAAGACACCAATCACTGAAAGTTGGTTACTATTGGCAAAGGAGGTTCAAGAATACATATTACAGATTGAGTAAAAATTTAATAACCAAAGAAAGCAAGCATTCACACTTCTTCTCCGTGCTTTGAGCGTAAATGCGCTTTCCAGCTGCACTTCTGCACGAAAGTCATCCCACAATGTTCGCACTTAAACCTCCTGTCGTTCGCGTGGATCCGCATGTGCTCGCGCAACGTGTACTTCTTCCCGTAGGCTTTGCCGCACACAATGCACTTGAATTCCCGTTGCCCCGAATGGGTCAGCATGTGCATTTTAACATCGTGCTTCGAGAAAAACATTTTGTCGCACTCGTTACACTTCTGCTGCTTCTCCATCATGTGGTAAGCCCTCATGTGAATTGCCAAGTTTTGACGGGTTTTGAAAGTCTTATCGCAAGCCGTACACGTAACGACAGACACGGGCAAGTTGTGCTCTTTAGTCATGTGAATGGTCTTCGATAAAAAGGCGATAAACTTTTTATCGCAGAAGTCACACTTGTATCGCTTGTTCATACCTTGATGGATAGCTTTTTTATGGTCTCTTAATTTCAGATTGTTGTCGAAGACTCGTTGGCAGGTTTCGCACTTAAACAGCCCGTTGGCGTGTCTATCGGTGTGGATTTTCAAGTTTCGCTGGTTCACAAAGCCGCTGCCACACACCTTGCACAAGAAATTCCCGAAGTGACTATTCATGTGATCCTGTAACACTTTGAAGTTGGAGAATTCCGCCCCGCATATAGCGCATCTCGGTTCCTTGCTGTCAAACTTGAACGGGATCATGTAGCTATTGCTGAGCGTGTGTATCTTCTCGGAATGTTCGTCTTGTAGGTGCTTTGTTAGTAGTTCCAAGTCACTTACATAGCTCTCACAAATCTTGCACTGCAAGCCTGTGATATCCACTCGCAGGATCAGCTCAGCAATGCTTTTTCGCGACGCGAGTCCTTTCCAATCGACGTGGCTCTCCAATGTGTGCGTTTTCAAAGCGGCATGGTCCTCGTATCGGCTGGTGCAGAAACAGCATTTGAACCAGATACCCTGTATTTTTAAAGGCGTAGCGTTCGAACAACGCATGATTGTCTTTAGATTATCTAAATGCAGTTCTAATTCAGACAATTTCTTCAAAGTTAATGTAGTATTGGACGCGAGTCTCGGTATGACTACTATGTATTTTGGCTTGGACGACAGCGAGAGCTCTTTTTTCTTAACGCTCGTCGTATCAGACCTAGTTTCCTCTGTGGCTGTTCCAGTATTTCTGCCATTTCTTTCCTCTGAAGCTCGTGACGCAGAAGGCGAAGTCTCGCGTTTAATAACGCTTTGAACTCGGAGTTCATCTGTAAAGGAAAGTTTAGATTTATTTTAAGCGTTTACATTGCTATTTTCATGGGTGTGTAGCACTTATTTGTAACCCTATTGTAAAGTTGGTTTCTATTGCCAAAGGAGGTTTAAAAATACATATTA
>BHDV01021776.1:115559-194384 GCA_005406045.1 Adoxophyes honmai
GTAACACTTTGAAGTTGGAGAATTCTGCCCCGCATATAGCGCATCTCGGTTCCTTGCTGTCAAACTTGAACGGGATCATGTAGCTATTGATGAGCGTGTGTATCTTCTCGGAATGTTCCTCTTGTAGGTGCTTTGTTAAGACTTCCAACTCACTTACATAGCTCTCACAGAGCTTGCACTGCAAGCCTGTGATATCCATTCGCAAGATTAACTCAGCAATGCTGCTCCGCGACGCGAGTGCTTTCCCGTCGACGTGGCTCTCCAATGTGTGCGTTTTCAAAGCGGCAGGGTCTTCGTATCGGCTGGCACAAAAGCAGCATTGGAACCAGATACCCTGTATTTTTAAAGGCGTAGCGTTCGAACAACGCATGACCGTCTTTAGATTATCTAAATGCAGATCTAATTCAGACGATTTCTTCAACGTTACTGTCCTATGGGACGCGAGTCTCGGTATGACTACTATGTATTTTGGCTTGGACGACAGCGAGAGCTCTTTTTTCTTAACGCTCGTCGTATCAGACCTAGTTTCCTGTTTGGCTGATACAGTATTTCTGCCATTTCTTTTCTCTGAAGCTCGTGATGTAGAAGGCGAAGTCTCGCGTTTAATAACGCTCCGAACTTTGAGTACATCTGTAAAGGAAAGTTTAGATTTACTTTAAGCGTTTATACATTGTCATTTTCATGGGTATGTAGCACTTATTTGTAACCCAGCTTTTAATTTTGTTCCTATATCAAGTATCTGCCATGCAACACAGGAGCTCATCTTTTTGAAGTGCTTACATTATTTTTTTGTATAATGCGTGATTATGAGACACAGATTCAGACAGATGAATTAAACAAGATAAAAACTAACCGTAGGTATTTATTTGAACGTATACAGTTATAACTACATTTCTATAACAAAGACCAGTATTTGCCGTAAAATACAAAAATACACTGTGTGTGCTAGTAACGCAGTAAATCTACACTAATATTATAAAGAGGAAAACTTTGTTTGTTTGGTTGTAATGAATAGGCTCAGCAACTACTGGACCGTTTTTGAAAATTCTTGCACCATTCGAAAGCTAATTATTCACGAGTAACATAGGCTAAATTTTATTTTGAAAAAAAAAAAGGATTCTGTAAAATATTTGGGTTTAGATACCTACATTTAACGCGAGCGTAGCCGCGGGCAAAAGCTAGTTATTGATATAAAGGTCAATCTTACTTCGTCAGAAATAATTCATTGATAAATAACAGAATCAAGATTCAGTGCATTCAATATGTTCCTCATCGTCAGTCAAGATATTTTCCCCATGTTTCGACCTCATATGTCCCTTCCAACTGCACTTTTGTATGAACGTTAAGTTGCAGTACTTGCATTTGAACCGGCGGCGGTCGTTCATGTGTATTTTTGCATGCTGTCTCAAGGTCGACTTCCTTAGGAACGATTTCGAACAAACCGAGCATTGGAACGCGCGGTGTCCCGAGTGCGTCGTCATATGAAGCTTCAAGGTAGTCTTCTTGAAGAACTTCATTCCACATTCGGGGCACTCTTCTTCTTTTTCCATTAGATGTATCCCTCGCATGTGTCCATCGAGAGTTTTCAGAGACGTACATATTTTATGACAGACTTTACATTTAAACTCTGGCTTTTTGATTCCGTGGACTTGTTCCAAGTGGTCGAGCTTCTGATTCCGTTCAGCGAACTTTTCGCCACAATAGCCGCATTTGTTCCTCTTTATACCTAGATGCACAGCCCTCTTGTGGCTATTAAGTTTGGTGCTATTGCTGAATATTTTGTCACATTCCTTACACGGGTATTCTCCTTTGTTATGCGCTAGCCGATGAGTCCTGAGACTGTTGTAGCTCAAATAGCCCTCATCACAAACGTCGCAGACATAATTCCTGTAATGCTTTCGCATATGATCCAGCAGCATGTGAAAATTGTAATGTTCCACATCACAAACTGCGCACTTCAGTTGTTCAGTTTCAAATTTGAACGGAATTAAGTGGTTGTCTAGGTGCGTGTGTATTGGCTCTTTGTGAAAATTTTTTAGATGATCCATTAGTGACTCAAGCTGACCGAAAGAGAGTTCGCACAGTGTGCAACGCAGGTCTGTGATGTCCATCTTCATGAAGTAGTAAGAATTCCGGAGAGACTTAAATGGCGTGTCGGTGTGAGTGTGGTTTTCGATGCTGTGTTTTCTCAGTTCAGCAGGGTTGGCGTATTCGCTGTCGCAATAGTAGCAGCAATATCCAAGACTGCCTTGAGCGCGAATGGGAGTCGCGTTTGAACATCGCAAAACTATTCGGAGATTCTCCTTGTGCAGTTTTATATCTGGTGTTTTTCTGCGCCGCAAAACCTTCTTCTCTTTAAGCGGTGTGTTTGAGGATGCGACCGGCTCGGTCTTTATATTCAATTCTGAATTGGTGTTAACGACATTTTCACACCTTGCTCCACATTCTGCAAAGGTAAAAAAAAATCATCTACTTTATTTCCAATGTCAAAATCATTGTTTTTAACACTTTCATTTTCAACTAATATTATCGAGCTATCAGGCAACTTATAACCAAGAAACACAATTGTAATTAAAATAAAACACTCAAATTTTGTTTGCGTAAGTAAATATATTTTCAATAATTAAAATGTCTACTCCTGATGCAATTGAGAATGATGATTGGACCGCATATGGCTCCTCAAGCTACTTTTTTGTACAAATGCCATTCCACAGTGCTTGCATTTATGCCGGCGGTCGTCTGTGTGGATCCGCATATGATCTGACAGCGTTTTCTTCCGTCCAAAAGTTTTCAGACACACCGTACACGCAAACTCCCTCGTGCCGGTGTGTATCACAAAATGGTTTCTCAGCTGAGCCTTGACGTAAAAAGACATTTCGCATTCCGTGCATTTATGTGGCCTCAGTATTAAGTGGTCCCTTTTGGTGTGAACGCTCAGCGCTGCCATCGTCTCGAAGCTTCTATCGCAAGCTTTGCATTTCGGGGACTCTTTTTGGACACCGTGTACTTCTTTGAGATGTCGAACCTTCTGAGTAAAATCCCGGAATCGCTCATTACAGTAGGGGCATAGATTCATCTTAGGATGCCGATGAACTTGCTTCTCGTGAGCTCGTTGTTTCAGTAACGTGTCGTAAACCTTGGGACAAAAGCTGCAAATGAATGATCCGATCTCGTGAGTCTTCATGTGATTCCTCCGCATGTTGCGAGTCACGAAGCCGCTGTCGCAAGTTTCGCAGATGAAATTTCTGAAGTGAACGTTCATATGGCCTTGTAAGACTTTAAACGTGTTGAAGTCGTTGGGGCAATAAATGCACCGCAACGAGTCGTCGTTGAATTTGAATGGTAGGATGTGACTCTTGATGTCAGAGTAGAGTTTCTTCCCGTGGCTCTCTGACAGATGGGTCATCATCGGATCCAAGTCGTCTATGTCTGCGCCGCAGAGTTTACAGCGAAGGGCAGTGATGTCCAACTTCACGAAGTACTCGGACATAGTTTTTCCCTTCATGAAGGCTTGCTTAGTTTTGCTGTCGTGCTTTTCTATCGTGTGGGTCTTTAAGTCAGATGGTTTCGGATACTGCTCGGGGCAGAAGCAGCACTGGTAGCCAATACCGCCGTGGCAACGTATAGGCGTCGCATTCGTGCATTCCAGGATAACTCGAATGTTGTTTCGGTGCATTTCTACGTCAGTGGGTCCTTTGGCAGTTTCGTCTTTATCTTTTTTGCTGTCCTTTTTAGATGCTGTGACCGGATCTTTAGTTTCATCGTCGGATGTATCGTCTCCTTTGTTGGACGATTCGGTTTTGACAATACTCGTCTGTTCACCTATAAAGAAAAGTACAATTTATTGGATTTCTATAGTCAGTATGTAGTAAATGTATACTTTGTATGTTACCAATTAACGTAACACTCATCAACATGAGATAGAAATAATGTTTCAAACAACCTATTATTTTTCAAAAATACATAATTATTCATTAGGCAGATGCGCGTTTTTTGATACTTGATACAACTTCAAAACATTAAGTCATGTAAGTTTACTCAACGAAGCCTAATTAGAACTATGTATTATAATTATAACCATCGATTCTACAAAAATATCAAATGAAACTACTTATTAGGGTATTTTAATTTATTTTTAATATTCTAAAAGATACTTATAATTAAAGCCGAACACAATGTATAACACACAAAACAGTAAGCAAATTTTAAAAGTTAAAGTATAAAAGCCAATTCATAGGCCACAAGGGCAGGTATAATTACAACATGAAGTGTTTTTACTTTTCAAGAATGCCAGTTTACCATTTTTTCAGGGTCCGACTTTTAAGTTACCGTTGTACTCGCATCGTAGGATTTGGGTAAACATTTACATAGCTTTATTATTAATTCTGACATCGAATTGAATCGCGTCATTTTCGCGGCTCCGTAGACTTCCCAAACCAAAGTTATTTTTACTAGCCACTACAACATAATCAATCTGTAACCTAATATATTAGACAAGAATTCGTAAATTGATTTTCAAAATGGAGTATCAGTATCGATTTACGTTGATACCAGTCACCCAATTCTGGACTTAGTTAAGTATAAAATGCTCATCCTTGTCCGGATGCTTGCTCTTCATGTGGCCGGTGAGACTGCATTTCTGTACAAAGGCCATCCCACAGAGCTCGCATTTAAACCTGCGGTCATTCGCGTGAATCCTGATATGTTCCCGAAGCGTCTTCTTCCTCGAGTACGCTTTGTCGCACACGGCGCACTTAAAGTCTTTCTCGGAAGAATGCACCGTCATATGCCCCTTCAGCATATGCGGGGCGGAGAACCGTTTATCGCATTGCGGACACTGGTGATTCTTCTCAACAACCATATGGAAACTCTTCATGTGAGCAGTCAGATGCCTGGTGGATTTGAAGGTCTTGTCACAAGCTTGGCACTTTATCACAGGGGTCTTCACCCCGTGGACTTCCTCCATATGCTTGTTCTTGGTTTCGAAGACATGGAACTTCATGTCACAGTAAGCGCACTTGTTTCGCATCTTCTCGCCCAAGTGGACCAGCTTGACGTGGTCAGTGAGCTTGCGCTTCGTGTCGAACACCTTTTTGCACAAATTGCACGTGTATTCGCCGTCTGCGTGTAAACGCGTGTGCTGCGTGAGGCTGCCAGAAGTAACGTAACTCGTGTCGCAGACTTCGCAAGTGTAATTCTTGTAATGGTCATTCATATGGCACTGGAGCATCTTAAAGAACGCAAACTCACGATCGCATTCAGTGCAACGCAACACGTCGCTGTCAAACTTGAAGGGGATGATGTGGTTCGGGAGATCCATGTGCATGGGCTCTCCGTGGTCTGTGTTCAAATGCCCCATTAGTTCTTTCAAACTAGCGATTCCTATGGTGCACAGCCTGCACTTCAAATTAGTAATGTCAAGTTTGACAACATAGCGCTGCATTTTACGAGCCGAGAATAACTTCTTCTGGGATTTCAAAGTGTTATGGGTTTTTAAAGTATGCGCCTTTAATTCTCTGGGTTTGGTGTATTTTGACTTGCAAATAGTGCAGAAGTACCATATCCCGCGACACACAAACGTAGTAGCGTTCGAGTTGCGGATAATAGTGCGTAGATTCTCATGGTGCAACTGGATTTCCTTATCATCATCTTCTTCTAAATCTTGTCTTCCAGATTCCCTTCTGTTCCTACGTAAACCATAATTCTTAGTAACAGGTTGATTTGTCTTGAGTCGTCTTCTTTGGTTAGTAACCATTTGGATTTTAGCTTTTTCTTTTGATCTTTGGATACTTTCTGTCAGACGAAATTCTTCCTCCGTTTCATCGAGATATTCAATATTTGAAGAAAAATCATTAATTTCATCTAAATATTCATAGTCTGAGTTTAGAACCGTTTCAAATTCATCAAAACCTGGATCAGGCGATGGCGTATTTGATTCGTATTTGAAAATATATTCAGTAGGTGAAGCTGCATTGCCCCGATTCGCTTCGGCGTCATTCTGACCTCGATCACTTCTGTTTTCGTCGCTTAAGTCTTCTTTTATATTTAACATGTCAATTAAGTCAATACCATCCATTTCAGGTATGTCCGAAACCGACAGTCTAATAATTCTATCGGTTACTTGGTGTCGATTACCTGAAAATAAAAGGTACGCTTAACTTTATTAAATAAATAAAAAATACCTGGCGTCGTATTTTACATTAACATTTAACAAACTACCCGGTGTTTCTAGCTTAGATTAAACAAAAAAATTATGCCTGTCCACGATTAAAAGCGTAGGCAATATCGGGAGCCCGTTATCTCTGTAATAAAGCACAAAGGGCGTTACATGTACGCACATCACGACTTGGCTTGGTTCAAGAATCAAAGATATTTTACAGTAAATAATAGTATATTTATGAACACATTTAGTTTATCCGGAAATTAATCAAGAACATCGAATCAGCATTCAAGGTAGGTCTGACAATTGTCTGACTTCACTTCTTAATTTCAACACCATGTTTCGATAGCAAATGCGATTTCAAACTACATTTCTGCACGAATGCCATCTGACAATGTTGGCATTTGAATTTCCGGTCATCCGCGTGGATACGCAAATGTTCCGTCAGGGTATTCTTCCGCCCGTAAGCTTTATTGCAAATGTGGCATTTGAAATTGCGAACTTTCGTATGTTTGATTTGACCATATGTCGTTCTAAACCATTTCTGTCCCGAAAGGCCTTCTCACACACAGTACACTTGGTCTTTTTACCTAGTAAATGATAAAATTTCTCATGCACGCGGAGGTTAGCATAGTTGCTGAAGGTTTTGTTGCACGCCTTGCACTGGGCTACTGTTGGCGCCACGCTGTGCTCTTTCACCATGTGATTGTTTTTCAATTTCAAACAATTGAACCTCTTCTCACAAGAAGCACACTTGATCCTCTTGCCTAGTCCCTGATGGAGGTTACGGTCATGATTCTTCAGTTTAATTAGAGAATTGAAGACTTGTGGGTAGAGTTGCAAACTGACCGTCACTTTCAATACCTGACCGTCATTTATGATAAATGTCCGGTCATTTTCGACATTTATTGTCACATTGGACATTTATTTTTTAATAGTATAAGTTACTTTTTTTACATACAAATCAGCACCTACGGAGAGTTTTAAACAGATTTTAAAACTGCCATGTAAAACAAGATGGAATACTCTGTATACGACACTAGAATTGTATTCTAAAAATAAAGATGCATTAAAATCTTTGGTTATAATGGATGACACGGATTTAGAAAGAGGTCTGGTAGGTACGTAATATGTTAGATGATGAATTGTGGGATCAAGTAAATGGGATATTACCTACAAGTTTTAAAGCCAATTGCAACTGCTGTCACACAAGCAGAATCAGACAAATATCCAATATATTTTTAAAACGTGCAGCATCATTGGAAGATGGTCTCTGCCTAAATGACGTTTTTTCAGAGTCGGTAAAAGATTTAATTCGGGTAGCTGTTTCAAATCGCCGCAACTTTTGTATTCAAAAATTTCATTTGGTGGCCAATTTGTTGGATCCAAGGTACCTTCAAGTCTTACTAGCGATGAAATGGCTGAAGGTTCCAACTTTGTGCATTATCAAGCGGGCTACCTTTCTTTGAACAGTACAAAGGTTATGGTCAATGTCGCTGAATTTCGTACCAAAACAGGATTTTTTGGTAAATGTTATTTCGCATGGTCGACTGTTGAAGCCATTGCACCTCGACTATGGAGGCAGAGCTTTGCGTCAAGAAGATGCTTATCCCATTGCTCATAGGATTTTAAATTTTTCCCTCCAAGCTCGGCTGCTGCAGAACGCAATTGGAATTTGTTTTCAATAACCAACACAAAGTTACGAAATAGACTAGATATCTAAAGACCGCCTGAACAAGTTTATAACAATTCGACAGAATTTACGTTATTGTGACGTAATCGAAATAGAGGCATCGGTCGTTGGAATCTGCGGACCGCTTTGACGACTGCTACAAGTATTTTGGTTCCTTAGAATTTTAACAATACATCGATGCGAGTTGAATCAGAAGACGAATAATTTTAGGTTTTTAACCGACTTCAAAAAGGAGGAGGTTCTCAATTCGACCTAATTTTTTTATTTTTTTTTTTTTATTTTTTTTTTTATTTTTTTTTGTGTGTATGTTACTCGATAACTCGAAAACCCGTGGACCGATTTTCAAAATTTTTTTTTTAATCGAAAGGGTATAACTCGAAATTGGTCCCATTTGCACGACACCAGGATCTGATGGTGGAATCTTGGAGAAATCGAGGGAACTCTTCAAATTTTATATGGAGATGTACGGCGTTTTCGGTAATTTGTTGATGAAGTCAAGATTTTACATTCAGGAAACAGAATACTTTCAAAATATTGCTAACTAGTTGTGCCCGCGACTCCGTCCGCGTGGAATAGTGACAAATTTCCCCCGTTTTTCCTACATTTTCCACTGTTTCTTCGGTCCTATTGGTCGCAGCGTGATGTTATATAGCTTAAAGCCTTCCTTGATAAATGGTCTATCCAACACAAAAAATATTTTTCAATTCGCACCAGTAGTTTCTGAGATTAGCGCGTTCAAACAAACAAACAAACTCTTCAGCTTTATTATATTAGTATAGATTTGAAGTCGGTTTTTTTTTGTTTAAAATTATATGTTTATGTATGAATGACTTTTAGTTTTTGTCGTGTTTCTGCAATAATTTGATTTTTTTTACATATTAAACCATACTTTATTTGTCAAGTGTCAACTATGACAACTATGCCTCGTTGCTCCTGTAGTTTATAAATGACGTTAGTGACCATAAATGACTATTAATGACCGGTAAATGACGATTATGACCAACAATTTGATAAATGACGGACGGTCATTTTGAAAGTGACGGTCAGTTTGCAACTCTACTTGTGGGCATTTGAGACACGGAAAGTCTCCAGTGTCGTGGCTCTGTTTGTGACTGCGTAATCCGACACTATTGATGAAACCGGCGCTGCAAACATCACAAATGAAATTCCTGTAGTGAGTATTCATGTGTTCAACGATACTGTGGAATGAATTGAATTCAGACTCGCATTCCACACACTTGAAAGGCTCGCTGTCGAATTTAAAAGGTAGCATGTAGTTTTTCACGTCTGTGTGAATTGGTTGGTCGTGTTTCTGTCGCAAATGGTCCATGAATGTAGATAGTTGTTTGAATTGTTGGAAGCAAAAGTTGCACGTCAGCGAAGTGATATCGAGTTTTACTGAATATTTGCCACGCGTAAGCAATTTAATGGCTGAAGTGGGACTGAAGTCTTGGTGGGATGCCAGAACATGTTGCTTGAGATCACCTGGACCAGGGAACTGTTCTTTACAGAAGTAGCAAGCGTATCCTAGGCCGTGGCGCGCGCGCAACGGCGTCGCATTCGAGCAGCGCATGACGAGATGGAAGTTTGCTACGTGCTTCGCCATTTCTGGTGATTTTTTTCTTCCTTTTGAAGTCTTTAGCAATATTGGATTCGCTTTGGCTACCGTCTTTCCGTCTTTAGTGTCTAATGGAAGCGACAGTTGTGTTTTAGTACCATTTGTCGAGTTTTCTTCTTCATCAGTTTTAATTTTAACAATTGGGTCTTCTAGTATGACATCTGAAAAGAAACGTAAAACTTACTGAATCAAGGGTAAATCGTTTATACTGACGTACCAGCGCAATTTATCTATAAAACTATTGGCAAACGGTGGTTTATCTTAAATTTATGAACATAAAGCTTCATGTCAGCTTCTGTTTCACCAGGAGCAATAAATAATTTTAAACAAAAAAACCGACTTCAAATTAGCAATATTTTGAAAGTATTCTGTTTACTGAATGTAAAATCTTGACTTCATCAACAAATTACCGAAAACGTCGTACATCTTCACATAAAATTTGAAGAGTTCCCTCGATTTCTCCAAGATTCCATCATCAGAACCTGGTTTCGTGCCAATGGGACCAATTTCGAGTTATACCCTATCGATTAAAAAAAATATTCAAAATCGGTCCACGGGCCTCCGAGATATCGAGTAACATACACAAAAAAAAAGGTCGAATTGAGAACCTCCTCCTTTTTTTGAAGTCGGTTAAAAAAGCTCATAACAATGCATGTTTGCTGCACGTGCGTTTGTGTTCATTATGCAAAGCGCCAATATGGTATACCACGTACGCTATAGCACGTCAGCTCATATGTGGGTATATAACCTTGTGACGTAATAGCCATAAAACATGATCATTTTGTGAGTACATAATCTGTACTGTACCTACCCTTTATTACACAGATTGGTTAATTACTGTTATTTGTGAAGGCTCTTTTAATTAAATTTCTAAATTAGGGCGGAAATAGCGATGGGTCACGTTTCTAATAAATATAAAAAAATAGAACACTGTTTTTTTTAAATATTATTTTATTTTCATAAAAATATAATCCATCGTAAGTGAACTAAAATTTTACGTAGTTTTTAGTTATAGTAGCAAAATATAGTAATAGAGTGACAGAAAGCAGGAAATAAAGAATGCAGAAGAATAAACGACATTTAAAGTATAGTTTAGTTATGCTCACAGGCTGGACATTATACATACTCAAACGATTATTCAGAGAATCAGTAGATATAAATTATCTCCATACACTTTCTTCTAATATTGGTTTATTGATACTAAAGGTATAAATGTTGTTATTTATTATGTGTGGCAGTCTGGCAGTGGTTCTCCTATAAAATTCTAATGTTTTTTGTCGATATAAACTTCTATTTTAACATTTTTAACTGAATTTCACATGGAAATTTTGTTCATATTGTTATAAATAAAACTTTAAATACCCATGAAAGTTACAGTCTCTTTATGATTACTAACAAGACCAATAATTGGACCATTAATAATACGAATTTTATCTTTTCTTTCTTAAGAACAACACCTACTTATTCTACAAAAAAAGCACCAAATCGCACAGTACATAGTACTAAACAAGTGGACTTTACTGCATCCTATTGACTCAGATCTTTTCCGTGTTTGGAACGCATGTGCGATTTCAGGCTACATTTTTGAATAAACGCCACAGGACAATGTTCACACTTAAACCTCCGATCGTCCGTATGGACACGCATATGTTCTTTAAGTGTACTGTTCCTACCGTAGGCTTTGTGGCAAACGTCACATTTATAATCGCGGGCTCCCGTGTGTTTCACCATATGCCTCTCTAGACACTTGTTCGACTGAAACTCCATCTCGCACAGCGTGCATTTAAACCTCTTCTCCAACAAATGATACCTCTTCTCGTGCACTCGCAAACTCTGGTAGCTCATGAAAGACTTATCACACGCTTTGCACCGCGCTACGACTGGCGCCACGCCGTGCTCTTTCACCATATGATTATTTTTCATGACCAAACAGTTGAATTTCTCACCACAATACGCGCATTTATTCCTCTTGTCCTGTCCCAAGTGAACGCAGCGGTGATGGTACTTCAATTTCACCATAGAATTGAAAACTTGCGGGCATTTCTTGCAGGGAAAGTCTCCGTACTCGTGGATGCGCCTGTGAGTCCGCCAACCGGCTCTGTTGACGAAACCAACACCACATAAGTCGCAGATATGGTTTCTGAAATGAACGTTCATATGTTCCATGATTACTCTGAACGCGTTGAACTCGGACTGACACATGACACATTTGAGGGGGTCTTTGTCGAATCTAAACGGTAAGATGTAACTTTTGATATCCGTATGTATAGGTTGGTTATGTAAAGTGCGTAGATGATCCATGAACGGTTCTAATCGTTCAAATTTTTCGTTGCAAATTTTGCATGTCAAGCCTGTTACGTCAAGTTTGACGGAGTAGTTGTTAAGTTGGGGCGGACGCGTAGATGATAAATGCTGGAAGTCCGCGTGGCTCTCCAGAGTGTGGGACTTGAGATTGGCCGGGTCAGGGAACTGCACTTCGCAGAAAAAGCATCCGTAGCCGATGCCCTGATGGCCACGTGTCGGCGTAGCGTTTGAGTTGCGCATGATACATTCAAAATTTTGGAGATGTTTGGTCATTTCTAACGACGTTCGCCGTCCTTCTGAACCCTTTTTCTTCAACCACTTTTGTGCTATCTTTGGTACGCCTTTTGGAGCGGCACTTAAAGGATCGACCGGGGAAATCAAGGATGATGTCTCCACTTCCTCACCTGGTGACGAGTTGATAGGCTCAATTTTAACTACTGGCGTTTGTTGAGCAACGTCTGAAAAGAGAGGTAAATGCTCATTGAATTAAGGACTTTTAGTTACTATTTGTTACAGACTCCACTAACAGATTGATAATTGTAACGTAACCTGATTTTGGAATACGTATTAAATTAATTTCATAAGGCAATAAATAACAACGTGTTCATAAAAATCGAACGTGTTTATTTATATCATAGTTACCTATAATTACAAGTGCATTATAATTAATCTTAAAATAATAATTGGAACACATTTTCATGCACTTGTCATATAGTACTTAAACGCACGCACGCAAGGCAAGAGAACTAAAACATATTGCAATCAAAAGAATTTCCGTTTCGCGATACTTTTAGGTTTCTGTATCATCGTCATCATCATCATTATATTCAAGATTATGCTTTGTCTTCATATGAATGACTAAGTTATTCTCTTGGACAAACTGCTGTCCACAGACATCGCAAAAGAACTCTCTATCATCCGCATGAGACCTCATATGATGCCTCAGGGATTTATTGGCCACGTACGACCGCGAACAGACGTGGCATTGGAACTTCTTGACCCCCGTGTGGGATAGCATGTGATCTTCGAGCCGATTTTTCAGGAAAAACTCCATGTTGCATACGTCGCAAACATGTCGCCGCTCCATCAAGTGGTCTTTCCTGACGTGTCGCTTCAATTCCCTTTGGTTTTTGAAAGTCCGCTCACAAGCTTGACATTGCAGAAGAACTCTGGGCACGCCGTGCACTTTATCCAAGTGATCGATTTTGGACCAATAGTCCGCAAACTTCTCATCACAGAATTTGCACTTGTTCCTCTTCTTTAAACCAAGATGTATTCTCTGCTCGTGGTCTCGTTTCTTCTGGTCGCAAGTGAAAGTTTTGGGGCAGTGGGTGCATTTGAAATTCCCGTCGCCGTGTCTCCGTTTATGGTTGACAAGGAGCCTCCTAGTGACGAAGCCGGCGTTGCAAAGCTCACACACGTAATTCCTGAGGTGGACGTGCATGTGTTCCAGTAGAATCTTGAAGTTGGTGAACTCTATGTCACATACAGCACAACGAAGTGTAGCCGAGTCAAATTTAAAGGGGATTATTTGGCTATTGATATCGGTGAAAATCTTTTTCTCGTGAACATCGCTTAGATGCTGCGTGAATTCTTCGAGCTTACTAAAACTAGCAAGGCATAAATTGCATTTTAGATCAGTTATATCCAGCTTCAAAGAGTACTCAAACAGCTTGGGTAGCCGAAGTGCGTTTATATCGGCATGTTGGTCCAGAAAATGCGATTTGAGGTCACTGGGCTCGGGGTACCGATTGGAGCAGAAATTACATCCATATCCCTGGTTATCTTTTCCTCGTATTATGGTGGCGTTTGAGTGGAGCAATATATTTTTGAGATTCTCCTGGTGTTTCATAGAATCCCGTATGGGTTTGTCATTATTCTTCAAAGCCTGAGAGTCTTGCTGATTTTCGTCTACTACAACCGAGCGACGTCGGTTACCTACAAACAAAAATAATAATAATTGTCACTAATGCCTTGCTTAAATAAAAAAAAACTATTCGAATACAGCCGTGTAACAAAAGAGTCAAACAGATACTCAAAAGAAAAATGCAACTGATTTTTTTTCTTTTATTATATCAACGATAAAATTACAACAGTCGGTACAGATTTTTCTCAACATCATTTGGTACTACGTTCTAGTTAAAATCATAAGAAACATCTTAGTATAAAAAACGTATGCTACAGTAAAAATGCAAATAAACTTGATGAAATACTGATCGGAAGGCACGGCTTACTGCACTATGGCTTTGACCTTCGAATATGACGATAGAACATCAAATCACTTCAAAATGTTTGGAGCGCAAATGGCTCTTCAGAGTGCACTTCTGTATGAAAGTTTTTCCGCAGTGCGGGCACGAGAACCTTCTGTCGCCAGTGTGGATTCGCATATGCTCTTTGAGCGTGTTCTTTCGGCCAAAGGCCTTGGAACAAACTTCGCATTGGAACTTTTTTATTCCAGTATGTTTCGGCTGGTGGAGATCCAGCTTGCTTTTGCTGAAGAATCTCATGTCGCAATAATCGCATTGATATTTCCGTTCCATTAAATGGTCCTTCTTGGTGTGAAGAGCGAGTGCTCTCTGGTTTACAAAAGTGCGCTCGCAAGCTTGGCATTTAAAGACAAGAGGTGGAACCCCGTGCTCCTTAACTAGATGATTCAACTTCGCTCTATAGTCTAGGAAACGGGCGTCGCAGAACCGGCACTTGTTTCGCTTATTGTGTCCCATGTGAGCACGTCTCGCGTGCTCGTGTTTCTTCAACTCGTTGATGAAAACTTTGCCACATACAAGGCATTTGAATTCGCCGTCGCCGTGCCTGTTCATGTGGCACTTGAGGAGGCGCTCGACAACGAAGCCAGCGTTGCAGATGTGGCAAATGTAGTTCCTGAAGTGGACATTCATGTGTTGCTGGAGGAGTTTGAAGCTAGCGTGCTCGGCCGAGCAGATTGCGCAACGTAGTTCATCCGTCTCAAACTTGAACGGTAATATTTGGCTCTTTACTTCCACGTGAAGATCCTTCTCGTGGGCTTTCACTAGATGGTGCGTGAACGCATCGAGCTCGGAGAAGTCGGTGTCGCACAAAGCGCAGTTTAGATAGGTGACGTCTAGCTTGACGACGTGCTTGAAGAGTTTAGCCGTGTTGAGCCTGATCAGTTTATCGTTGTTGTGGTCGATTAGGAAGTGCTCCTTAAGCTCCCGCGGTTCGGGGAAGGATCTGGGACAAAACGAACAAGTGTAACCGCGCCGGTCGTACCATCGAATCGGGGTGGCGTTAGAGTACAGTAATATCTGGCCCAGGTTGTGCTGGTTCTTCCTAGAGTTCTCGTACACCCGATCCAACGGCCGCCGCGGCACCCGCAAGAGGTTCAGACCGGGAACCTGCGACAATTCTCCTTTTTGAGTTCCATCGATTGTGATAATCCTAGTTCCCCGGGCCACACCTACAAAGAGAAAATTGCATTATTTGTATTTAATCCCATCCCTCTGTACGTTTTCCGATTCTCTTGAGCTCGAAAAATTATAAAAGGCCCTACACACGCAATGTAGGGCCTCAGACCCAGACAATTATTTCAAGTGGATTTGGATTTTACGTAAGTACAAACGACTGTTATACTTATTATTGATTTGTTCTTTATGAAGTGTATCTTACGCGGGGTCTTACGAGGTTAATTGTGATTAGTATACCTAATTTGAAACAAGGATTAGTAAAATAAAAATGTGCCAGTAAAATATCTATTTATTGATTAAAATAAACATTGCCACTTTACTGTCCCTAAGTACTTAAAACGATACACAGAATACAGTTCTATGGAGAAAATGAGAACTTAACCAATATGTCATTTAGATTATGTCAGAATGTTTGGAGCGAATGTGCCCCCGCAGGCTACATTTCTGAACAAAGGCCTTTTCACAATGTTCGCACTTGAAGCGGCGTATGTCGGCGTGAATCTTCATGTGTTCAAATAAGGTCTTCTTAAGTCCAAAAGACTTGTAGCACTCCGAACACGTGAACTCCTTTATGCCAGTGTGTTTCACCGCGTGCTGCGCCAATGCAGCCTTCAAATAGAAGGACATGTCGCACTCCGTGCATTTGTAGGACCTCTCTGTTAGATGATCCCGTTTTACGTGAGTCCGCAAGGCCGCTGGACTGTTGAAAACCTTGTCGCAAGAGTTGCACGTCCTCGTGTCATGAACACCGTGGAAGTCCTTCAAATGCCTAACCTTGTGAACATGATATCTGAATTTCTCATTGCAATGGCCACACCGGTATAATTTCACGGTGCTATGGACTTGCTTCTCATGCGACTTCTGTTTGCCTAGCGTGTCAAATACTTTGGAACAGATGGTACAATTGAATACGCCGGTCTCGTGAGTCTTGACGTGGTTCCGAAGCATTTGTCGATTGACAAACCCGCTGTCGCACAGCTCGCACACGTAATTTTTGTAATGCACGATCATGTGTTCTTGGAGAACTTTGAAAGTGTTGTAAACGTTTTCGCAGAAGATGCATTTTAGAATGTCGTTTTCAAATTTAAAGGGCAGAATTTGACTCTTTATATCTGTGTACACAGTCTTTCCGTGAGTTTCTGATAAATGTTTTGTTATTAATTCTAGAGACTCCATTTCTTCGGCGCACAGGTCGCATCGTAGTCCCGTGATATCGACCTTGACGAGGAAGGCGTTGGTTGTTTTTTCCCAACCGAAGTCGCGTTTCGTTTTGAGGTCGTGACTGTGTTCCCGTAACGTGTGGGTCTTGAGATCTGCGGGGTCGGGGAACTGGTCTATGCAGAAGCTGCATTGGAATCCGATGTCACCGCGACAGCGAATAGGTGTCGCATTCGTGCATTCTAAAATTACCCGGATATTATTGCGATGTTTATGGATTTCAGGCGCTCTTTTTTTAGGTTTCTTTTTAATTGCCGGATCGTTTATATGTGAACTGGGTTTCGCTGCTGCATTATTAGACTTCGCTTTTCCAGTATTGAGTTTAGCTTTTCCAGTACTGGGTTTCGCTTTTCCCGTACTTAGTTTCGCTTTTCCAATGTTGGGTTTCGCTTTTTCACTATTGGGTTTAACTTCTTCAGTATTAAGTTTGGATTTCTTACTGTCAAGAGACATCTCGTCACCAGATTCATCTCTCTCGACCTTGATAGATTCCACTTTGATGGTAGTCGTCAGTATACCTATAAACAAAAGTGTGAATTATTGGACTGCTTTCTTGATTTTTTCTGGATGACGCTGATTAGCTTCTTATTATGGGAGTGCCACGCATTTTACATTTATGGTATCTTAATTAAAATAGGTAAATATAAATAAATCATTTAAAAAATTTCATCGTTTATTAATCAAACGCATGACAAGTAATAAATAAAATAATAAATAGGGTCATAATCTTGAAAACTAATTAATTTTGTAACTGATGTCTGCGTGATTTTAATAAAACTGGAAGAAAAGGTTTGTCCTCCGGTACTACAATCGATTCCAAAAGCAGTTATTTAGTCTAAACTAAAACTAATTTACAGCACAATTAGTCTACATTAAGTCAGAATGTTTGGAGCGCATGTGCCCCCTTAGCCCACTCTTTTGCACAAACGCCATATCGCAATGTTCACACTTAAAGCGACGGTTGTCCGCATGTATTTTCATATGTTCAGTTAAAATCTTCTTCAGTCCGTAAGACTTGCAGCACACTTCACAAGTAAACTCTTTCGTGCCAGTGTGTTTTACAAGGTGATGTTTTAAGCCAGCTTTTAAAAAGAACGCCATATCACATTCCGTGCACTTGTACGGTCTTTCAATCAAATGGTCTCTCTTGACGTGGGTCTTCAAGGCTGCTTGAGTCTTGAATGTCTTATCGCACGCTTGGCATTTCTGCGTCTCAGTCTGTACACCATGCACTTCTTTCTGATGTTTGACTTTCTGAACAAAGTCTCTGAACTTCTCGTTGCAATAACCGCACCTGTTCAATTTGGTGCCGCTGTGGACGCGGCGTTCGTGAGCTTTCTGTTTAGGTAAAGTATCAAAGACTTTGGGACAAGTGGTACACTTAAAAGTACCAACATCATGGGTTTTAGAGTGATTCCTCAGCATTTTCCGATTTATAAAGCCACTATCGCATTGTTCACAGATATAATTTCTAAAATGTATCATCATATGCTCCTGTAGTGCCTTGAACGTGCTAGAAACGTTCGTACAGAAGACGCAGCGTAGGGCTTCGTCTATAAACTTGAATGGTAAGACATGGCTCTTAATGTTCGTGTAAAGTTTTCTTTCGTGACTGTCAATTAAATGTACCATGAGTGGTTCTAGAGATTCAAAGTCGCTACCGCAGAAATCACAGCGTAGGTCAGTAATATCGAGTTTAACTCGAAAGGTGTCCATGATTTTATCCCAAGTGAAGTCGCGTTTTGTTTTAAGGTCATGCTCGTGGGTCTGTACAGTGTGATTCTTAAGGTCAGCCGGGTTGGGGTATTCGTTGGCGCAGAAGCTGCACTGATAGCCAATGTCGCTGTGCCCCCGGATGGGTGTCGCGTTGGTACACTCAAGAATAACTCTAATATTATTCCGGTGCATGAATATTTCCGCTAGACCTTTGGGTTTTTCGTCTTTATCTTTTAACTTTACATTAGCTTCAGGTTTAGCTTTAATATCTCTGGACGATTTTTCTGTTAAGCTGTCTTCCTTTTCCAGGGCCTTTTCGATTTTGATATTTTTCTTCAGTGCACCTACAAAGAAAAGCACAGATTCAATTTCTTTTGGCACGATGAATTTCATGAGTTGGTGCTGGCAGCTCAGAAAAAAAATCTGGATTCTAGGTATAGCAAATGTTTTGCGTGATTTCAATAGCTACAGGTGGCTTAAACGCAACATAGGGTATAACCAGAAAATAAACATGTATTTGAAACAAGGTTTTATTACGAATTTGAGTATTTTATTCATTACACATGACCGAGGATCCTTAAACCATAATCTCTACTTAATTTAAACCAACTTCATTCTTAAGAGCATTAACGAGTGAGACTCATTAGCTTCATCCATAGAAACCTAACTAGGAATGTTTGGAGCGAATATGTTTCCTCAAGTTGCTCCTCGAAACGTACGCCACGTCACAATGTTCGCACTTCCACCGACGTATGTTCGCATGGATGTTCATGTGTTCGTTCAAAGTGCTTTGCAGTCCGTACGACTTCCAGCACAGCTCGCACGTAAACTCCTTCGCGCCCGTGTGCTTCACCATGTGGATGGTCAGTTGAGATTTGGCGTAGAAACTCATGTCGCACTGAGTACATTTATACCGCCGTTCTATCAAATGGTCTCTTCTAACGTGGGTCCTTAACGCTGACTTGTTATCAAAAACTTTATCACAAGCTTTACATTTCGATGACTTCATCTGAACATCGTGCGCTTCCTTCAAGTGCTTTACCTTCTGAATGTAATCTCGAAATTTTTCAAAGCAATACCCACACCTGTTCAGCTTCTTAGTGCTGTGTACTTGTCGTTCGTGTGATTTTAGTTTGCGCAACGTATCAAACACTTTAGGACAAGAGGTGCATGTGAATGTGCCAGTTTCGTGGGTCTTCTCGTGGTCTCTGAGCAATTTACGATTCAGAAAGCCGCTGTCACACTGTTCACAGATATAGTGCCTGAAATGCACCATCATGTGTATCATTAAGGCCTTGAAAGTAGTATAAACTTCCGAGCAGAAGATACAACGCAACGTATCGTCGGTAAACTTGAAAGGTATGACGTGGCTCCTAATGTCCGTATGCAATTTCTTTCCATGCTGCTCTATTAGATGAGTCATCAGTAAGTCTAGCTTGTCGATATCGCTTCCGCATAATTCACACCGTAGCTTTGTGATGTCTAGTTTGATGCTAAACGTGGCCATGTTTTTTTCCCAAGCGAAATCGCGTTTGATTTTGAGTTCGCTGTCGTGTTGCTCGAGAGTGTGAGTTTTAAGATCGGCAGGGTTTGGGTATTCGTTTTTGCAAAAGCAGCACTGGTAGCCGACGTCGCTACATCCCCGGATTGGCGTCGCGTTCGTACATTCGAGGATAACTCTAATATTGTTACGGTGCAAGTGTATTTCGGCGGGACTCCTCGGCTTCGCATCGCCTTTTAACTTTGCTTTGGACTTTCGTTTAGGTTTAACTTCTTTCGCGATTTGAGAGGAACTCCCGTTTCCTTCCTTGGCGGTCCATTCAACCTTGACGACACTTGTCGTCAGTACACCTACAAAGAAAAACAGACATTGAATTTCTTTTGTCACGGCGGAATCAATTTTGGGCTTTTTGATAAAATAAAACTTATTGCGCAGATTTCGCTGGTGATTTCTATAGTAAGAGATTAAAGTGGAATGCGATATTAATAAAGCGACATTAATTAATCAGTAGTTTATTACTTAGGTACAATTTCTTAACTTTCAGAACAGTTCATAATTAGTCCTAAAATTGCTCATACTAATGTAATACATAATAACCTAATGCATCTGATACATACTGCACATTTGGTACCAATAACGATGGGTTTTCTTATGTATAGTACAAATAGGGGGTAGCCGATATAGGATAACATAGATTTTAGGATTAGATAGAATTTGAGACTAAACGAGACTAATCAAATGCTTGGATCGCATATGTCCCTTCAGGCTACATTTCTGCACAAACGTCATTCCACAGTGTTCACACTTGAATCGTCTATCATTGGCATGAATTCTCATGTGTTCCACTAGTGTCTTCTTCAGGCCATAAGATTTGCTGCACACTGCACACACAAAGTCCTTCACACCGCTGTGCTTCACCATATGCTGGTCCAGCTGTGTCTTCTTATAAAAAGTCATCTCGCATTCCCGGCATTTGTAAGGTCTAGCATGCAAGTGGTCTCTTCTGATGTGATGTCTCAGTGCGGTAAGAGAGTTGAACGTCTTGTCGCAAGGTTCGCACTTCGTATTCCCAAATTTATAGCCATGATTCTCCTTCATATGCCTGATTTTAGTGTGATGGTCGCGGAATCTCTCAGGGCAATAACCACACTTGTTGAACTTGACGAGTTTGTGCACGCACTTTATATGCGAAATTTTCTTGACAGCCGTATCGAAAACTTTGGGGCACTGGTTGCATTCAAATGTGCCAGTCCGATGGATCTTTGAGTGGTTATTTAGCATGTTATACGACACGAATCCGCTGTCACACGTCGTGCAAATGTAATTCCTGAAATGGACATTCATATGTTCTTGCAGCATTTTGTACGCGTTGAAAGTGCGGAAGCAATAGATGCATCGCAAAGTTTCGTCGTTAAACTGAAAGGGTAGGATGTGACTTTTTACATCCGTGTAGAATTTCTTTTCGTGGATTTGGGTTAAATGTATCACTAGCTCTTCCAGCTGCTTAATGTTGACACCACAGATGTTGCAGCGTAGCCCAGTGATATCAAGTTTGACGAAATAAGAATGCAGTACTTTTCTTTCCATGAAAAAGCGCTTGGTTTTGCCGTCGTGGCCTTCAATCGTATGTTTCTTGAGATCAGCAGGGTTCGGGAACAGTTCTGAACAGAAGCAGCACTGGTAGCCTCGTGAGCGGTGACAGCGGATAGGCGTAGCGTTCGAACATTCCAGAATCACGCGAATATTCATACGGTGTTTCAATACCTCTTTGGGCTCGAAATTTTTAACTACTTTGACTGAAGTTGCTCGGTTTGAAGTCGCATTCCCGTACGTGTTTCTCTCTCTTTTCACGGGTACCAATAAACCTACAAAGAAAACCACATATTATTGATTTTAATCGCGGCGCGAGAAAATGAACTACTTACGAACGATATAAAGGGCGTGTAACGACTAGACTACTGAATAAATTTAATACGTTTTTGGTATATTTTTTATTTCAAAACGTTATGTTTTACCACTTTTAACAAAGAGCTCAGAATTGTAATTGTAACTCAGTTACGACAAAAGTTTGGGTTTGCATCTTAAGTCTACTTTTTTATAAGTTAAATTATTGCTTTAATCGTGATGAATTGTTATGTCTATCAGCATGGACCGTCCCAGTGCTTAGATCTCATATGACTCTTCAGGCTACACTTCTGGATGAAGGTTTGTCCACAAACTTCACATTTGAACCTCCTATCGTCCTGGTGTATCCTCATGTGCTCGCGCAAACTCTTCTTACTGGCGTAAGCCTTCAGACAGATATCGCACCGGAATTCCCGCTCGCCCGTATGCGTAACCATGTGGTGATTCAGTTGCACCTTGCTGTAGAATTTCATATCGCAAAGCTGGCATTCATGCGGCCTCTCCATGAGATGATCGCGCTTGGTGTGCCGCGTGAGTGCGTCCCGAGACTTAAAAGTGAGTAAACAAGCGTTACATCTCAGCTCCAATGGTTTCCCGCCGTGCTCTTTCGCTATGTGCTGCATTTTCTTCGAATGCGACGTGAATTTCTCAAAACAGTGCGGGCATCTGTTCCTCTTGTGGTCGCCGATGTGAACGTACTTTTCGTGGTCGGTCCGTTTAGTTTTCGTGTCGAAGACTTTAGAGCACGTGCTGCAGGGAAACACGCCACGCTTGTGCCCGGACTGATGGCTCTTTAGTTGCCTGATGCATATAAACGCAGCATCGCAGGTGGTGCATAAATAGTTCCTGTAGTGAAAGCTCATGTGTTCCAACAAGTGTTTGAAATATTGAAACTCTTTCTCGCAGATGGCGCATTTCAGAACTTCGCTGTCGAATTTGAACGGTATTATGTGATTGTTAATTTCCGTGTAGATTTCTTTGTCGTGATCGGACTTGAGGTGCACCAGTAACTGTTCCAATTCGAATATTTCCGAGTCGCACAGCTCGCAACGCAGCGTCGTGATGTCGAGCTTAGGCGCAAAGCCGGCTAGGGAGGATCCTTTCATGTAGTTACTGATTTGCGAGTCGTCGTGTTTTGCCAACGTGTGTTGTTTCAAGTCTATTGGGATTAGGAAGTTCTCATCGCAGAATGCACAAGCGTACCCCAGGCCCGTGTGGCGCCGAATCGGAGTAGCATTGGTATAAAGCAGTATGCTTCTGAGATTTTGTAAATGTTTATTGATCTCTTTGTCTTCCGGCTCTTCGTCATAAATTTCCCTGAGCCGTAAGCTTGTCAGAGGCGTCTCCGAACCAGCTTTCTTTACGGTGACAGACCAGTTTAGGTCCACCTCGGCTGCGACTGTCCCGCGCTTTACTCTACTTACTCGTTTATCTATTATCGCTTGGCTCGCGATACCTACAAACAAAATTTTTGAATTAAATTTTTAAACTCCAACTACACCCGTCTAAGTTGCTAATTATTTGGTTTTTAGGTAAAACGTGGAATGAATAAAACACGTTCTTTTCGAATATCACTTTTATCTAAAATCCCATTTAAAACTAGGCCATTATTATGTTAAGTACATTTCTATTGTACTTGGATGAAAAACAGTTACTAGCCTTTTTTTACGATTCACACACAATCATTAGTCAGTCTTTTGCGCATTGATATTTTCCTTCAATATAAAATGAAATTTAAAAAAATTGTTTCTAAAATAAAATAGCAGATGAACTACTTAAGAACTATATAAAGGGCGTGTAACGTTTAGACTACTGAATAAATTTAATACGTTTTTGGTATATTTTTTATTTCAAAACGTAATGTTTTAACAAAGAGATTTAACAGCTCATAATTTTAATTCTATCTCGGTTATGACGAAAGTTTGGGCTCGTAACTTACGTCTACTTTTACATGAGTATAAATTTATAGCTTTATTCGTGATGGATTATTCTATCAGCATGGACCGTTTCAGTGCTTAGATCTCATATGACTCTTCAGGCTACACTTCTGGATGAAGGTTTGTCCACAAACTTCACATTTGAACCTCCTATCGTCCTGGTGTATCCTCATGTGCTCGCGCAAACTCCTCTTACTGGCGTAAGCCTTCAGACAGATATCGCACCGGAATTCCCGCTTGCCCGTATGCGTAACCATGTGGTAATTCAGTTCCACCTTGTTGTAGAATTTCTTATCGCAAAACTGGCATTCATGCGGCCTCTCCATGAGATGATCGCGTTTGGTGTGGAGCGTGAGTGCGTCCCGAGACTTAAACGTGAGTGGACAAGCGTTACATCTTAGCTCCAATGGTTTCCCGCCGTGCTCTTTCGCTATGTGCTGCATTTTCTTCGAATGCGACGTGAATTTCTCAAAACAGTGCGGGCATCTGTTCCTCTTGTGGTCGCCGATGTGAACGTACTTTTCGTGTACGGTCCGTTTAGTTTTCGTGTCGAAGACTTTAGAGCACGTGCTGCAGGGAAACACGCCACGCTTGTGCCCGGACTGATGGCTCTTTAGTTGCCTGATGCATATAAACGCAGCATCGCAGGTGGTGCATAAATAGTTCCTGTAGTGAAAGCTCATGTGTTCCAACAAGTGTTTGAAATATTGAAACTCTTTCTCGCAAATGGCGCATTTCAGAACTTCGCTGTCGAATTTGAACGGTGTTATGTGATTGTTAATTTCAGTGTAGATTTCTTTGTCGTGTTCGGACTTGAGGTGCACCAGTAAATGTTCCAGTTCGAATATTTCCGAGTTGCACAGCTCGCAATGCAGTGCCGTGATGTCGAGTTTAGGCGCGAATTTACCTAGGCAGGATCCTTTCATGTAGTTACTGATTTGCGAATCGTCGTGTTTTGCCAACGTGTGTTGTTTCAAGTCTATTGGGACTGGGAAGTTGTCATTGCAGAATGCACAAGCGTACCCCAGGCCCGTGTGGCGCCGAATCGGAGTAGCATTGGTATAAAGCAGGACGCTTCTGAGATTTTGTAAATGCTTATTGATCTCTTTGTCTTCCGGCACTTCGTAATTAATTTCCTTGAGGCGTAATCTTGACAGAGGCGTTTCCGAAGCAGCTTTCTTTACGGTGACAGACCAGTCTAGGTCCGCCTCGGGTGCGACTGTCCTGCGCTTTATTCTACTTACTCGTTTATCTATTATCGCTTGGCTCGCGATACCTACAAACAAAATTTCTAAATTAAATTTTCAAACTCCAACTACACCCGTCTGCTGCTAATTATTTGGTTTTTAGGTAAAACGTGGAATGAATAAAACACGTTCTTTCCGAATATCACTTTTATCTAAAATCCCATTTAAAACTAGGCCATTATTATGTTAAGTACATTTCTATTGCACTTGGATGAAAAACAGTACTAGCCCTTTTTTACGATTCATACACAATCATTAGTCAGTCTTTTGCGCATTGATATTTTCCTTCAATATAAAATGAAATTAAAAAAAAATACCGTTTTTAAAATAAAATAGCAGATAATCAATAGAATAATTGAGAATATTTCATTTTGTGATGTAAAATAACATTATGCATTGACACAATCAAATTAAATTAAAATATGCATTACCTTAGACCACAAAATAAACACTAATAATAATACTCGATAATACACGGTGATTTTTAATCCGTGATCAGGAACCCGAAAATATTAACATATACCCTAAATTGAACTTATTAAGCGAGGTCTCACGCAATTCCTTCTACGTTTAATTAATTAAAAGTTAAAACTTAATTGAAAAGAATTACCACTGAATACACATGGTCATCCTACATGAACATGACGACGTCATGTGCCATCGCATCGCTAAGGCGGGAAATTTGACGGATCTTAAAGTTGCGACCACACCAATGCTTAAAAAACGGCGAGCATGCGTCAAAAACAGAGAAGTCACTGCGAATTCGTACCGTCATCGCTTTTTAAGTATAGGTGTGGTCGCAACTTTATACGTCTTTGTTTATGCAATATGACAATGACAGTTACAAGTTATTACTCATAAATTATCAATTGCCAGTAAATTTGTAAAGAGGTTATAAGCTTTTAGATACAAATTAGTAGAGTGACAAGGATTTTAGGATAAATATTAACTAAAAATTAAAATAAGTTTGAAAAAAAAAACAAGTTCTTTTCATGTAATTACGAGTTCAGCGTGATCGCCATCAATTACTGAGTTAGAAAAAATGGTACCTGATCACGGATTAGAAGTCACCGTGTATAACGATTATTAAAAAAAAGTCCGATCAATAAACGAGGCTGTAAACACGAAAGGGCCGAACACAGATCCCTTAGCAACCCTGCTACTTGGACAAAGTCTGGTTTTGCGCCAAAACAGAGCTCTTCGAGATGCCATGATTCTTTTTCATGTGCTTGCGTCTGCTGTTCTGCGTCGCGTACGCTTTGCCGCACACGTCGCATTTGAACTTCCTCTCGTTGGTATGCGTGGCCATGTAGTGCCCCAGCATATGCCTCTTGACGAAAAACCCCATGCTGCAGACGGAGCATTCGTAAGGCCGTTCCTTTAAATGCACGCTCCTCATGTGGAGCACGAGGTTCGATTTCAGATTGAACTTCTTGTCGCACATGTCACACTTGATGCCCTCGACGTTGTGCACCTGCATCATGTGTCTGGTCTTTTGGTAGTAATTTTTGAACCGCGCCTTGCATATCTGGCAGACGCTGTCTCCAGCTATGCCCTTGTGTTCCGTGTTGACGTGTGCTTTCTTTTTGGATTCGGCTGCAAAGACCTGGTCACAATGGCGGCACGGGAAGCTGGACTTCTTCTTCCCGTGCGTGGTCTCGTGCCTGTTTAGGCGAAAGCTGTTCACGAAGCCAGCTCCGCAAGTAGTGCATATGAAGTTCCTGTAGTGAACGTTCATGTGCTGCATCAGCTGCTTCATGTTGTGGTATATTTCGCTGCAGAGGCAGCATTTCATTTGCTGCTCGCTCGTCAGTTTGAAGGGCTGGAAGTAATCAGTGACGTCGAGGTAGTATTTTTTGTCGTGCGCTTTGACTAGATGCTCGGGGAGATGTTTGAGGCTCTCTATTGGGGTGTCGCAGAGGTTGCACTTTAGGTTGACGACGTCGAGGAAAGCTACGAAACTGCTCATGCCCGAGCCGGCCTTGTAAGTCAGTTTCTCTTTGACGTGGTCGTCCTGCGTGTGCCGGCGCAGTATTTCGGGGTCGGGGTAGGATTTGAAACAGTACGCGCAAATGTAGCCCGCGTCATTCCTGTCCTTAAAAGGGGTGGCGTTAGAGTACTTGAGCAAGGTCGTCAGGTTGTGCCACTGTTTCTGCATCTCGGGCAAGTGTTTTTCCCGGAACCCCACTTTAGGAGGGCCGTCGGTTTCCTCCTTTATAGCTTTTTTCCGACTTTTAGTTGCTCCCGTTTCGCCTATAAAAGAAAAACAGGTTTTCACACGGCGTTCTCTGTCTAGCGTCTAAGTTTTTCAGCTAATAAAGCTAGCTCCATGTCTGACAGGAATGGGGAGTTTAAAAAGAAACGCGGAGTGTTTCGTAGATATAATATATTCGCCTAATCACACAATATTCGCTTGTATACGGTAAACTTAAAATATTTTATTTTCACATTAAAGCACTTATTGGCGATCTGGGACCAAGTTTATAATGATGACGAGGCATATAAAAAACCTAAAAGTTTTTCAAATAAAATAGCCATTAAATCTAAATGTATATACAGGATACGGAACAAACAACCCTGCTGCTAGATTTCGGGAATCGATTCTACAAAATATGAGTCTTCTTTTTATTACAACAAATCTCTAATTTAGCTTTTTATACGTAAGAACTTCATTATATCTTAACAGCTACACATAAATCTGAGCTTAACCTAATATTTTTCTTCGCTTACTTTACAATGTCCTTCACTTTAAGTTAGTCACAAAAGACAGTTACAAAACTATTTGTTTTTGTAATCTCCATAGCGTATAACTAATTTCGTCAGAATTAAGAAAATACTAAAATGATCGATAAACATTCAGCCGACACATACAGCGAAAACCTATTTGACTGACAGATTGCAAACCGGATGAAAAAAGACTAAGCATGTAACGTTGAAAGCAGTTCAGTTCAGAGTAGGAGATTCAGCCCACTAGTTTTTCGTTGGTCACGGATATAACCACAGACATCAAGCAAGCGACTTGAAATTACCAAAAAGCAAGTCCTACGAAAACTTTTGCTGCTTCTTCTCTTCCTCCGCCTTTTTCTTATTCTCGTCCGCAATCTGCTTCAAGGTCAGCTCTCTATTATCTATCAGGTGCTTGACGTCGTCAAACTCCTTGAAAATGTCTAAGTGATCCTGGTGCAGCCGCATATGACTCTTCAGGCTGCACTTCTGCATAAAGGTTTTCTGGCACACTTCGCACTGGAATCTCTTATCATCCTCGTGTGTTCGGATATGCTCCTTCAGAGTCCGCGCCCTCGCGAAGGTCTTGGAGCACACGTCGCAGGTGTACACTTCTCCGCCCGCGTGCCTCGACATGTGATCGACGAGACCGCGTTTCGAGAAGAACTTCGCGTTGCACTTGTCGCAGAGAAAGCTCTTCTGTTGCAAGTGGTGGTGCTTGATATGTCGGTTGAGCTCGAATTTCTTTTTGTATGTTTTATTGCACGCATTGCACGGATACACCACTGGCGTTTCGTTGTGGACTTGCACGAGATGTTCGCTCCGGTCGTAGTAGCTGACGAAGATTTCAGGACAGTGAGGGCATTTGTTTCTGAGCCACCCACCCTCGTGGACTCCCTTTTCATGGTTCCGTTTCTTAGTGAAAGACGTGTACGTTTTGTCGCAGAACGCGCAGGGGAAGGTTCCTTGGTCGTGCGTCTTGTAATGTTTCCGAAGTGCCGCTATAGTAATATACCCGATGCCACACTTGTTGCAGCAATAATTCCTGTAGTGACTGCTCATGTGATGGTACAAATTTTTAAAGGATATATGGATGACGGAGCATACGACGCAAGTGAAATTGTGTCCGTCTTCCAAGCGGAACGGAAGGATGATGTCCTTGATGTTTTTGTAAATGGTCTTGTTGTGGACGAAGACCAGATGGTCTTTGAGTTCGTTGAGGTCTTTCATGGGCTGGCGGCAGACGGTGCACTCGAGGTTGGTGATGTCGAGTTTGATGGGGTTGTAGCTGAGCTTGTAGTCGATCATGGAGTTGAGTTTGTCCTTCTCGGCCTGCTGCGCGGTGTGCGCGCGCAGGTCGGCCAGCTGCGGGAAGTATTTGGCGCAGTAGAGGCAGGAGAAGCCGCGCTGCGTCTTGTCGCGGAACGGACTGGCGTTGGAGTACTGGAGGATGGCGGTCAGGTTGACCCTGTGCTCAATGCGCTCTGGGGTCGCGCTCTCGCCCGATTTCTTTGTCTTTTTCTTTTTCTTGCGCTTGGGCGCGTCGCCGTCCGTTCCTATAACAAACGAGCACTCGATTATCTTCGTGGTCTTCTTATTATAGGTAGGGAGTGGCGGTCTTCCTGCCCGGTAGCGTCCTGCGGGGAACGGTTTGTCTGCGCGCAAAGGCGCTGCCGGCTTATGACATGACACATCGTAATTGCGTGGCGTGTGCTCCCAAAGGAAGGACTTGGAATAAGTTCGAAACGTAGGCTCAATCCGACTACAACGTTATTACCTTTGAATTCACTTTAAAGACTAAAGAATGGATTACGAAATGAAACATCACACACAATATCATTTATTTATAACCTTACAACTAACAACGTCTTGTCTAATTTCTACGAATACAGTCTGTTATAATACTTATAATATACGTGCTACATAATATTCGAATATTAATAATAACATTTACTATTACCGTAAACGTCGATACTTACATAAAGGACAGGTGCCACATGCCAGTAACTAGAAGGTTCATCCACAGGAAAACACTTTTTTTTTACGTAGTCGCAGTAGCCGACGTTGTAAATCAAAAATCGATGGGGACGCGTACAGGGGCGATGCGTATTTATTTCACCCGATATTAATATCACCAATCGACTTGCAAGTATACCGATCAGGCACTTAGTTGCAAGACTAAAGTAATTGCAACTTCAGGTTTTTGCTAAATGGGTAGGCGTATGCTTCCTAATAAATTAAATACCAAGGGCTATGTTGCATATGGCAAGAGATAAAACGAATCATCAAAAATCAACCAAGTGGTCGAGTTAGTCCAGATAAACAACCCTGCATTTTTTTCAATTATCAACAATCAGAAACAAAGTAAATGAGAATAATTTATGGGGCCGAATATGTACTGTAGTTTTTGTAAATCTTTTTAGTTATAGTAATTGTTACTAAGATTATTTTATATCCATAAAACAACTTACCGTTTAAAAAGAATCTCAGGAACTAACACAAGGTAACTTCTTCATAGTTGTTACTTCCTTCTCTTCATGACAGTCTTAACAATTATCTGCTATCCACCAATCTTCATTTAAAAAATCTCTCCATCTTTATCAAAAAAAACATTTAATCATAAAGAAATAAGTACCTTTTTCGTAAGCCAAGAAAAACGTACAGCTCACATTTTGTCATCAATCGCAATAAAGTAATTTCTGACTACTTCAGCAAACATTATAGTCTTTTGAAACCAGAGATCGCTTCTCATCCTGAATAATCGTATCAATTTACCACCAGCACGGATTAAGTAATAGTGCTACGTACACAATGTCCACTCCTGAACATGTTAGGCGTAAACTTATTGGTTTCTCTTTCTACCGTTACCTGCTTGTCGTAGCCCTAAACTGCGGAGTGGACCTCCTATGCCAACAACGACGTAGACCAGATCGGTCCATCGGAAGGCCTTCCAACACTTTGCTATCCTATCTTGTTCCTTGGTTTAATATGATTACATTAATTGACTCTTCATAAATCAAAATGTCGCTTTTCCTTCCAACTTTATCACCAACTTTATCATCACAGCTGCTGGTAAACCGTGAATTTCGGTTCCAGTAGCATTGGTATTGCATAAATCTATGCTTACGTCGATTTCATTCAAACCAAAGGCGTTTTATTATTGCAATCGCGTTGAGATAAGTTCCCTTACAGCTCTTTATCTGAGCAGGCCGTATGTCATTGGCATCTCGTACCAATTCGAAATATATACACGTGTTGATGATATGCTCATCACTCCTCACGTTTCTAATCACAGTGCAGAAAATCGATCACAACTCTTCATCAACGCAAGCTTCAGAATGACCGCGATTACCACTGTCTAATGAATTACAATTCTTGTAATCACCTTCGACAGCATCTCGTGATCCACACAGGCCGTGTACTTAAACACTATTTAGTATTTACACTGTGTGATACATCCACACACCATCCTGCGTGTGTGATGATGTACTTCTTCCTTAATTGCTAGCTTCATCACTTAGTCATCACATTCAGTGCCGTAACTAGCATTCTATGCGCCCGGTGCGAGCTTTCAAAACTGCGCCCTTGAAGGTACTGGTCTGGTCATTTCTGCGCCCCTCCTGGGTCTGCGCTGTGTCTGGGCACCGCTGGCACCCCCCTAGTTACGGCACTGATCACATTGAGTGCTCGGCAACTCTTCATCCACGCAAGCCGAAAAATCCATATGCCAGTTAGGCAGGTCATATGCGTGTATGTTGATGACATGCTGCGAAGATAATCACTTCTGCGATACGCTTACTATTAATAAAAACATGATTCCTCTTCCACGATAGCCGCAAAGTATGATAATGATCGATAAATTGTAGCGTTTGGTATAAAATGTCCGCTTGATCATTGAAACATTTGTAAAGGTTAATTTTCATAAACTGGTTTAAAAAAGTTCAATTCAGCTTAAGAAAACCACAAAAGTGAAACTAAGTATTTTTAAATTTAAATTGGAGTTCTGGTCATGTTGTAAAAAAAAATACACACAAAAATTGGTCAGGCTTAAAATTAGAAATGCAATATCGAATCCCAATACCACTTTCAATCGGTTTAGATCACTTTTGTTAGTTTTCTATTGTCGTTCATGTGATAAAACGTCAGGGCTAAAAGAATAAACAGTCCAACACCAAAATCTACAATATCAAACATTGCCAAAGTTATGATATCTGACATCTCAGAAATTGTACATCTGAGGTTTTTGAATGTATTCACCATTTTTCCACCACATCAATATGGACGCTTTGAAATACTTCACTTACCTCGCCTAACGCCTACCTAAATTATGTCCTGTTATCAATACTGTGGAATATCTTTCTAAAAAACAGTATTTTCATTTAACAACCTCATTGCCGATTCCTTCTTTGTAGTTTTACTTCCAAATTCTAGTTAAGCTTTTGCAGACGTCGAAGACGAAGTTTTTCCAAGTTTAAAAACCTATGTATTAGTTTGTTTGCATGGCCTCTCAAGCAGAATGTCGTGGTTCCAATCTCGATTTGATTCTTAGAATTTTTTGTATGAATTTACATTTGTATGTAATATATCGTTATTTTTATATGGCAGAAATCCCATCAGCGTCAAATTCGCCTTCGTACTCGATGCTTGTAACCCTGTATTTCCATTTTAGCACGATAAAACGTAAAAACGGGGCTACTTGACAAACTTGATCGCCTGCAAAATATATGTATACGGTACATTTTTGGGCTCCGTAAATATGATCATGTCTCACAGTTCCGCGCGCAGCTTAAGTGGTTGCCAATTCGGGACCGCAGAAATGTACACATCCTGTCATTACTTTTCAATATTCTTTTTAATCCTACTGCTCCTTTATATCTTTCTGAGCGTTTCAGTTACCTAGCTCTCGGCAGCCAGCATCGTTTGCGTTCTAGCACTAATTTCCTTCTGGCTACCATTCCTACTTCTTCCAGGATTTACTCCAAATCTTTCACTGTGCATGCTGCGAGGTTGTGGAATCGATTACCTATTTCAGTTCGCGAGTCCACCTCTATAGGCTCCTTCAAATATAACTTGAAGAGGTTGTGGATCACAGATGTTTAGGTGTGTGTGTGTGAGGTATTTTTTTTATCTACTTATTGTATATTTAAGGTTTATGTTAATTATTATGTATAACTACATTTATACTACATTTATTACAATCATTACATTTGTAAACGGTGAAAATTTCTATGTGTTATTACCTAAATTGCTGCTCCTCTCTACTGCTCAAAGGTTGGCTGGTAGAGATCCCTTTTGGGATAAGCCCGCCTTTGTACATTGTTCTTTTTTGTGAAACCTGTCTGTACCTTTTTATTTTATTTTGTACAATAAAGAGTTTTTTACTTTACTTTACTTTACTTTAAAACGTTTTTATTACTAATTTTAATTTTCATAATATTTTCAAATGGAAAACCATGAATTCAACAGACAAGTGTAGTAGTCATAGCAAATGCTAAAACAGTCTTACTACTGACTAGCTGAAGCCGCAGGTTTGCTTCCAACTTGATGATAAAAATATAACACAACAGGCCAAGTGCCGTACTAGTGCTCAAAATGTGCACCAGAGTGAATTGAATAAATACAGCAACCAAACCACAGAATAGCACTACATACAACATCCACCCCTGAAAATTTTTAGGTGTCATAATATTTCTGTTTCTTTGTACCGTTAAGTAACCCACTTGTCGTAGATCTTTCACAAAATACTGCGAAGTGGATATCCCTCGGCCAAACATCCCTTTATAGAAATACACATAAAAGCGCTGTACGCGCGTTGAACTTGTTACAAAGCACGTTCCTTGTATGACGAGTTGCCGACTCCTTAACTTTTGTTTACTTCATTTCTAGTATTTTTAATATTCAATAATAAATAAGTTAAATAACTATGAGACGTAATCACGACAGTTTCCTAGATTTTTTTCAGCGCTTCGAACTGAGAAGACGAACACAGATATATGTGGTGGAAAATAAAAAAGATATCATAACGTTGTAATATTTGCTTACAGCTATTAAACACAAACATTGGAAAATAATTAGATGAAACGTATTAGAATAGCTGACATATAGGTTGAGTTCTTAATCCGCGTTCAGAAATTCTGTTTTAGATTGCATTTGTCATTTACTTAATGGTCACAACCTGTATAAAAGCTTTTAATTTACTTTGACCTATCCCCTTATCAGTTTACCTGTAATGGCATCCTGAAGAGAATTTTAATCAACTTCACAGGATTATTTACTGTCTAATACGCTCGGAAACTACATGGTTTTGACAGAGGAAAGCGATCGAGATCCCGAGCGCCTCGGTAAAGGCTTTCGTGTAACAAACCAATCCCAAACTATCATTTTGCTAACACGAAGTGAATGTTTCGTAAATAATTCATTCAATTGGCCTCAAACTTTCAACTGTCATTTGTTTTAGTCTGATTGACTTAAAATTTGGTACACATGTGGTAAAAGCTTCAACAGAGATCTCTCTCCAGGCAGATGTTATGCCTAGGGACCAAAGTCCGCAGAAAGAAATTTGAAAGTTGAATTTATGCAATCAATCTTCGAAACTTCGTTACCTTGTAGGATTATTTGTAAAAGTTCGGCTATTTGACGACAGGATAAGAAAAGAAAAGGTTCCACACTTAGAAGAAAAGTTTGTTCCTATCAAAATTTCATTTTTGGTTTGAACACCTGCTTGAATATGGTCTAGATAAGAAATGCAGCTTTTCTAAAACATTTCAAAGTGAAACTGTGATCACATATCCATGCCATAGTAATAACACTCATTTCTTCACAGTTCAATAAGTTTAGAAACAAAATAATTTAATAAACTATTAGGCCCTAGTGTTATCTGAGACTGCTCACAATATACTTATTATCAAATTACGAGACTTTCAAGGCTTTATGTATGTATAACAACTATATACCAATAGTTGCCATGGTAATACAGTTCACAGTAAGGCTGCCTGTTCACTGGAGCGGAGCGAGGCAGCAGAATGTTGAGCGAAATAAAAATCCACCGATAGAATTGCATAAAATCTCCGCTGTGGTACAATTTTTACCAAAGCGCGACGTCACAAGCCTCCACTCCGTTTGATGATCTATACCAGAGGTTCCCAAACTTTTTTTACTCATAGACCCCTTCCAAACTTTTACTGGGTTCGGTGGACCCCCTGCTGCTACATTTGTACCAAATTCCTAAGTATGCCAATTTTTCCCAGCACCAGCGTGGACCCCCGTCGAATCTCCCGAGGACCCCTGGGGGTCCACCTGAACCACTTTGGGAATCACTGATCTATACCTTTAGATGTTTCATTATTTGATAAACCAAAAAACATGTCTTATATTTTTCCATAATCTAACTAACAGACTAATTATAATGATATATTTTAAACCCCATCAACATCCCTATTACACTGTTGTATATTGTTCTAAATTTGACACCTCATGGTAACGACTAAAGACGTCTACCCCAAACAACCGAGCGAGGTAACAGAGCTATCTCAACCAGGGCCTAATGGTAACTAATACAGACTTACATCGAAATAGATACCGCGAGCTCCTGCATTTGTATGAAAACCGAGCGTGCCACTTTTTCTCTACCTCTGTAACGTTAGACGAGCTCTTTAATAATGGAAATGGAAAGTCAGAGTGAAACCGATTCAAAGCTGACGCCGCCTTATTCAAGTTGTCCTGTCTCTAGGAAGTTAAACCTTTATGGATAAGTATCTATGTAGTACAAGACTAAATAAAATCGCGTCAAAAGATTGCTCTCCCTTTTGGCACGCGAAGTACACTTGAGTCATCTATCTCGATAAAAGTCTGTGGTAACTAAGGCATGGACAAGCGACCGCAGCCACTAGTAACAAACTAGCCACCTACGTTTCTTGGCGGGCTCGGATTCTGCTTTGGGTTTCTTGGCGCGCGATGTGGTCGCCTTTGCAGCTCGCTTCTTGGCCTTCGGCTTGTCTTCTAGTTCTTCTTTGATGGGCACCTCATATTCTGTAAAAAGGGAGGAGTGTGATTAGCAAGGTAACTTGGTAGGGATGCCTGTAGGGATATTAAGTTACATACATCCTACTAATATTATAAATGTGAAAGTTTGTGAGTATGTTTGGATGTTTGGATGCTTGTTACTCTTTAACACATTGGATTTTAGTGAATCTTTACAGTAATGTAGATTATACATCAGAATAGCACATAGGCTACAATTTATAAAGATTTTGTTTGAATTTTCCAAAATATGACGATAGGAAAAATAGTAGGATTCCGCAATTTTCAACGTAAAAAGCTATTGGCATGCGGGCTGTGGCTAACAAGATCTATTCTGTGTTACCCCGAATTTAACGCGAGCGTAGCCGCGGGCAAAAGCTAGTAGGTACATAAAATCAAGCCTGTGTTCCCAAATGGACAAAACGCATAATTTTAGGTTTGAAAACAGATGGAAGAGGTAGCATAAAAGTGACAGGTTGCTGGCCTGTCGGCTAAAGCATACCAAAACCGATTTCTTTAGTCACCTCTTACAACATCTACGGAAAAAATGGAGGTGTTATTCTAGACTAGGGTTACGGATAAGTTGTACTTTGTAATTAAATGAAATGGAACATTTGCTGGACTTTTTTTTTATAAGAACAATTAGCTTCCCATGCAGATAAATATAGATGCGGCGTGAACTGTCTTTTTAACCGACTTCAAAAAAAGGAGGTTCTCAATTCGAACTAATTTTTTTTTTTTTGTGTGTATGTTACTTGATATCTCGGAGACCCGTGGACCGATTTTCAAATTATTATTTTTTAATTGAAAGGGTATAACTCGAAATTGGTCCCATTGGCACAAAACCAGGATCTGATGATGGAATCTTGGAGAAATCGAGGGAACTCTTCAAATTTTATATGGAGATGTACGGCGTTTTCGGTAATTTGTTGATGAAGTCAAGATTTTACATTCAATAAACTGAATACTTTCAAAATATTGCTTATTTGAAGTCGGATTTTTTTTGTTTAAAATTATTATAAAATGAACATACTTAGGTAGGGCTACGGTAATCCGCGTCAGCTACCATAGACCCTTAGTTGTTTTAACAAACTTACCGTTGCTTGAGAAGTCAGGGTCGCTCAGGTGATCAGACTCGATGGGGTCCTCATCCATAGACTCCAGTTTGATAGGATCTGCGCAGAAACACATTATTTAAACAAATTGATACAAAATGCTACGGTATTGGGTATGAAACGCGAAATAATCATGGTTTTGTCCATGTAACTTTTCCCGTGTGGTGCCGGGTTAAAATAGCACCTCCCCCTTTTTTCCCGTGGGTGTCGTAAGAGTCGACTCTGGGAAAGGGTTGGTGTATTGTGGGCGATGGGCTAGCAACCTGTCACTGCAATATCACGTTTAACCATCTGGTTACCCTGAATTTGCTAAATGTGGCACTGGATTTTTGAATTCATGTGCAATACAGGCGTGAGAATATGTATGTATGTATGTAAGTTTTCATGTGGTCTGCTTATCCCAGTTGGGAACTGGTGTGACATATGTATTTAGCTGTTTCAGACTTGGTCAATAAATACATACAGTCATCTGTGTTCTCAAATGGGGTAGGAAGAGTATATGATATGTGACATAGACAAAACCATGACTATAACTATTTCAGAGTTTGCAGCCAATTCTAGCGTAATTTTAGGTCACTAGTGACCAGTTTAGCAACTAGCTTGACTAGTTGCTTCATGTGCGAACTTCAATGTTAATGTGAGCTCCATGTCACTCAACTTTTTTAACCAACTTCAAAAAAAGGAGGAGGTTCTCAATTCAACCTAATTTTTTGTGTGTAATTTACTCGATATCTCGGAGACCCGTGGACCGATTTTCAAATTATTATTTTTTAATCGAAAGGGTATAACTCGAAATTGGTCCCATTGGCACAAAACCAGGATCTGATGATGGAATCTTGGAGAAATCGAGGGAACTCTTCAAATTTTATATGGAGATGTACGGCGTTTTCGGTAATTTGTTGATGAAGTCAAGATTTTACATTCTGTAAACAGAATACTTTCAAAATATTGCTAATTTGAAGTTTTTTTTTTTTTTGTTTTTAAATTATTTTATAATTATTTCCGTTTGTATCTAGCTCTTTTTGAGTACTTTCTTGGGCCCAAGACTGATTATGTCAGACTAAGGTATTTAAGATATAAACACAGGCCTCCCCTCAGCACCAGATGCGACTTACTCTTGATCTCCTTGTTCTGGAGGCGCCGCTTGAACTGCGCCTCCGTGTGCAGCACCTGCTTCTTGAAGTTGGCTGCGTTGCGCAGCTGTGTGATGCACACCTCGCATATGCCGTTGTCCATGTCTTCGGGGGTGCTTATCTGTAACAGATGTTTTCCATCAATATTTGACAAGGCTTAATTATGTATGTATTCTCAAATGGGGTAGGCAGAGCAAACCGTTACTACATAAACAAAACCAAGGCCGTTCTATGCCTCATAGCCACTTTTAAGTTAGAAACAGGTTGCTAGCCTATTTCACGTTTCGTGGCCACCTAAAATATACCCTTCTTATGGCATCCACGGAATAAATGGAGAAGTATTATTCTAAACATAATACCATACAGAATGTAAGTATTTGGGTAGTAAGTTAGTAAGTTTACTTATGTATACTGTGTCGGTTTAGGTACTTAAATTAAAGTAAACAAACTTTATGTCAGATTTGACAGGTTAAGAACGTTTTATTCAAAATTCAGATATTCAAAAAGTTTGCAAAGGAAGGAAACAATAAAAAATATCTTGTTGGTGCCTAAATTTACCTAATACCAGAAACAGATTCCTTTGCTAAACTATTTGAACATCCGAAAAAAGTTAGGTGGTAAAAAAAAATGTTCTTAACCTGTCAAATCTGACATAAAGTTTGTTTACTTTAATTTAAGTACCTAAACCAACACAGTATAATACTTCTCCATTTATTCTGTTTATAGAATTCTATTTGGGTAGTTTATAGAGTACAAATAATTCCATGGAGTAATTGGGAATATGCACTCATTTGTATCTCAGGCTCCTAATACTTAACTTATCACAGTGTTTAGGGTAGGTTTTTTAAAAACTTATGCATACTTGACATGTCTTTTTATTGGTATAGTATAGGTAAATACTTTAAAACCTAATCCTTTACCCACAATAAACACCACACCGGCATCCCGAATGGAGTAGACAGAGCATGCAAAACATTTCATAGTGAAAGTCATGACTATTCCATGCAAATTTAGATTTGAACAAAAAATAATGAGGTATAATTATATGTATAACAATTTTTTCAAGGAATGTTATTAGGTTTACTAAGATTTTTTTAATGCCCTCATTTAATAATGCTTGTTTATAATCAAAGAATTCTTTAACTACCTAAACAATTAGATGTAGAAAGATAAGAAGTACATATCCCTTAAGAGATCTCTTCTTGCCGACCTTTGAGCAATTGGCAGATTGATTGTATGGGTGTTATGCTATTTTTCAATCTCAAGAATGTCAAGTTAACTAAACAATGGATAGATTGAATATTAGTACATGCCATAAGTAAGATTGAATTCAATGATTAATAATTTTTCAGACAGCTTGCTGCCCATAGTTAAAAAAAATACTTGTAGCCCTTGCAAATCTATCAAGGTTACAAGCCATTTAAAAAAAAAGGACTAGTATAGTATCTCAGAATAGTCCTAACCAGTTCATATGAATAAAAACCAGCTGGCAGCTAACATGTATCTACAGAGTCACCGCATCTGCCCCCAACACCGCAATGTAACGCTACTTTGAAAGTAGTACTTTCCCGATTTTTCTACCTACACTGTACATACAACCGCAACCCGTAGTCAATTCGTCCTCCATTACGCGTCACTGCGCAATATAAAAATCAATACACACACGCAGCGCAATGGACTGCGTGGCGTCGTACACGACTATATTTAACAATTTTAGGACATTATTTGGCGAAAGTAACAATTTCATAAGGTGTTAAACAGTCTTACTCAACAAGTATTAACGATTACGGAAGCATATTGGCGTACTTTAAAAGAATCAGGGTGAGCGTCGGAAAATGGAATGTTCCCGTAAATTTTATCGAACGGGTTGATTGTGATGACTTCTAAGACATCAATAGCCCTGTTATTTAAGCATTTTGTACAATTAAGGCAGCAATCCAGACAAATAACTCACTTTAATATCAAAACAGTCGGTCAACATGTCGGCGTAAACCTCTTCTTCACCCATCCAGTGATATTTAGTTTTAATGTCTTTGAACGTTCCTTCTGACGAACAGCACCGGCACATGCCATTGTTCAGTGTATTCGTCATTTCCATCATGGTTGATTACTATTAAACAATTACACTAAAACAAATCTTAAACTATACTTTAAAAATAATTTTAGCGTTCGACGCTATACAACCGATCCGCCATTTTCAGATTGAAAAACTGGAGGAGGGAGGGAGGGGGAGGGGATATAAACGCGGTGGGCGAGGCGAGGGGTGAAGGGGTGGCATGACTCTATTTCGTTCGGAAATAAGTACGATTCCATCTCTTGATTCCATCAGTCTACATTTTAAAGTTCCTCACTTCCTCATTATTTTCTCATTTGTAAAATTAATTAGATACATACATAACCGTCAATCAGATATGACATAAAATTCATTTGAACCAAGCATATTTTTGTCATCAATCAGATCACGTTTTGATTGATTGAAATTTTACTAAATTTATTTCTGAACTTATCATTTTGGAATAAAGTTTGCCATGCAATAACTTGGCTTTTTTGCGGACTTGGCAATTAAGAAAAACCGATAAAAATTGGAGCCACTCTACGATCATAAAAAAAAACTAACTAACTGTCAACCTGTACTGTCAAATAATTGGGCAGATCCTGCAAATTAAATTGAATCAGTTTATTTCTGATAAATGTGTATTTAGAATCGGTTGCGATGGATATGGTGAACTCTTGCCGCTGCTGCCTGCTGCGGCCGCCGGACAAAAACCTGAAGACTCCTTATTTCCGCCTTGGCCAGACAGAAATATATTCGGACATGCTCAAAGAATGCTTCGAAATTCATGTAAATATTACTATTTACTTGCTGTAAATCGGTTTATTTGATACTATTTGCATTGATTTTATCACAGATTTATAGAGAGTAACAATTTGCGGACCAGTGTGGTGGCAAGTTTTCTTTTAATAGTGCAGAATGTGATTAATTTAAGTTTAGAGCTTTGTAGTTTATTAATAGGGCTGATCAAAATTTTTGTGTTGTCATTCTGTGCTATAAGTCAGAAGAAAAGAATTAGAAGAAAAGAGAGAATGAGAGTATTTATAACTGTAGCAATCTCCAACTTACTGAGGACTGGATTCTAGGAATCCACAACTTTACTAGCTCATGTAACGCAAAGGTTACTCATGAGATATTATTTTGGCAACCAGCATCATAAAGTAGTTGATTGATCCAATACCAAAGTATTATAAAATTATTAACAATTTTTTTTTGAAGTTTACTTTAGCTGATGAAATTTAATATCAAATATGTAAATTTTTTGTTTTGTCGCTCTTGTGTTGAAATAACACCTCTCCATTTCTTGCATAGATGTCGTAAGCAGCAACTAAGGATAAAATAGGTGTAGGTACACTCAAAGAATTTGATAACTGTGCCACTTTGTGCCTTTTTACAAGCAAAGTCACTGTGACCATACTATCTACTAATCAAAGCAATATGCAACTCATTATGATAAGGTTCAAAGTGGCACAGGTATCAATCTCCTTGACTGTATGTGTTAACCTGTCGTCTGCGTTTGATAAGGATCCTAACTCGCAAAAATTCTAAAAGGTCATATGATACTGATCCTTATCATACACATACAACGGTTACTTTTGGGATTACTATATAAAAATAACTAAATAAAAAAAAAAGCCTTTTATTCCATACAGGGTGCTTCGGGAGGAAACCGCATAACTTTACCACCATGTTCCTCATCATATTTAGAAACTATAATGTCATATAATGTAAGCTGAATTCGGCTTAGTTTGCCAGTAATTAACGTTTGCAAACGGATCTTTTCACTGTATTTTACTTGAAAATTATTTATTTTTGACAAGAAATGTCTTTGTGACTCTGCCAGCGCGTTTGTGCGTTGCCAGCTCATCCTAAAACATTGTGTTACTGGTGAACCAATATCAATTTATTGAGTTTGTATGAAAAGTAAAAAAAGGCATATTTCGACCTATGTTCATATAACATTTTTTAATTGTTATGACCTCAGCTATACGCTGGTGAAGTTATGCGGTTTCGTCATGAAGCACCCTGTATACATATGTATAAAAAAAAGTTTGCAGTTATAACTATTCTTAAACACTATATTATTTATGGACCCCTCTCAGGTAAAGGCCTCCTCCAAAGTACCTATAACTTGGAACCTAAAAATATGCTACTAGTGGCTGCAAAACATGAAATAGTCATGGTTTGTCCATGTAACATTTTATATGATCTGCCAACCCCATTTTCGAACACAGGCTTGATATGTATCTAAAAATATTGAATAAAAAAAAAGTTAACAGCATCTTTTTGGCAGGTAACTGGCTCGGAGGAGTACGGCATATGCGAGATATGCGTGTCGAGGCTGCGAGACGCGCATGATTTCCGCGAGCAGGTGCAGCGCTGCCAGGCCGAGCTGCTGCAGCTGGCCGAGGCCCTGGACAGCTCGGGTGGGTGCCTGTGTGTCTACGGGACGATGACTGTTTTTTTTTTTTTATTCTAAACCAGCCATACTTGAAATGTGTTCTGCGGTACCCCAGAGTTTTGTGATATCATTGAAGGTTCTGTAAGAATTTAGAAAAAAAAACATCCTTCACTCTGGTCGAATGTTTTGATACCACGCATACACGGACAGACAGATGGATGAAGAATACACTTTAAAACACAAAAAACTGTTGTTTATGTTGTAAAGTTCCGTCAAATATTTCACTTGCCTAAAGAGTTTTGTGTAATAAAGTGTTTTTCTCTGAAATTAAATTGCAATTTCGTTAATTTCAGGTGAAGTGGTGCCTAAAGTGAAATTGGAGATGTCAGATGATGATGACAATGGAGCTTACATACTACGTGAGTAGTTCTCACTTCTTGCCTGCTAACGGAATTTTACGTTGATGCAATATGTAGAAAAATTTCAATGTGGGAACTGGTTTACCTTAGTGTCAAAGTTTTAGTTTTTGATAGATTTCTGGATTATTATTTTAATACGAATTCTAAACAAATGCTAAAAACAAAATAGAAAACCTAGAATAAGCTAGAAGTGGCTACAGATCATGAAATAGTCACAATTTGTATTAAAGAAGAATACAAAAAAATAGCATATCTTTGGACTCGAACTTAGAAACCATGGCAATCCGGTCTATGATTTTGTGGGAAATACTGTTTGAGATATCAGTCCAGGCAGATGTTATGCCCGACCAAAGTCTACAGAGATAAGGTTAGAAGTTGTATTTATGCAAGAGATCTTCGAAACTTCGTAAGAGGCATTAAAACGGTTGGATAGTTCAAGTTTGTGGAAGAAGTTCTGCCACTCGGCGATAGGTGGCGCTAGGATCGCTGCAATTTAAATGTAGCTGTTCTGCTACTAGATGGCGCTAAGGTCTGTACGATTTAATCGGGGCTGTTCTCGGAGCGAGTAGAGAGGATGGATGAAAGAAGATTGACTAAACAGATCTATGCTGGAAGTGTGAATGGATGTGTTGGGAGGGGAAGACCTAGGCGGACGTTCCGTGACCAAATCGCAGACGTTTTAGAAACAGGTCAGGTCAAGAGTACCCGAAATCGACGAGCATGTATGAAGAATCTAATGAACGTGGATGAAGCAAATATGTCAGGATCATAGAAAGTGGAACAAAGTGGTCTCTGTCTACCCTTGTGGGAAAGAGGCGTGACGGTATGTATGTATGTTCTCAGAGCTGAAGGAGGAGCTCTCTGACCTGGAGGACGTGAAGCCGGGCTCCGACGCGAAGCTGGCCGCGCTGCTCGGGCTCGGCGTCTCCGTCAAGCGGCGCCGGCGCCGGCGGCGCGACAGCGACGAACCCGGTAACTTGTAGTGTGATTTATTTGAAATACTTCTTCCCTTTCTTTCCCTTTCTTCCCGTGTGTGTCGTAAGAGTCGACTCTGGGAAAGGGTTAGTGTATTGTGGGCGATGGGCTAGCAACCTGTCACTGCGATATCACGTTTAACCATCTGGTTACCCCGAATTTGCTAAACGTGGCACTGGATTTTTGAATTCATGTGCTCTGCCTACCCCTCATGGGAATACAGGCGTGAGAATATGTATGTATGTATGTATTTATGCTTCTACTTAAACATTTTTTTTCATAGCTTAGTTAGAGCATCGTTTCTTAACCTCAGGTTGCGACCCAAATTTGGGTCGCGGGCCATATCGGGATGGGTCGCAGGTCCCGCGGGATTTTTTTAAAAACAAACAGCAATCACTGCATTTCATTTGTTTTTAACGTTTGATTAGATCGCGGGCATCTAATATTTTTGAATTTTGGGTCGCCAAGCAAAAAGGTTAAGAACTGCTGGCTTAGTGTGTCCGACTGCCTGGCAGAAGAGTCCTCTTTTTCTTTCCACTCGTCTCAGTTTGTCATAGTTTTGTCTATGTAGCGTTTTTTGTGCTCTACCTTACCCCATTTGGAAATATATAGGCGAATAGGCGTGATGTGTGTATGTATGAAGCTAGATCATTTGTTTGTTTTAAATATTATTATAACGTATTTTTCTCTTATTTGACAAAAAAAAGACGAGGACTGCAGAAGTTTCGAGTGACATCACAGGCCCCAATTCCGGAGGTTTGATGATACCTCTATCGATTTTAAATTATTTGATAAATCAAAAAAATATCTGCCTCTTATGTTTCCATAAGCTAATTGACAGACCAATTGAAAAAGTATATTTTTAACCCATAAGCATCCCTATTAATTAGTCTCTGATTAAAAATCATATCAGTCACTGACCAACTTCACAATTTAACAAAGATTCATCACACCAGTATACCCGTGGGGTAGGTAGATCACACAACACGATGACTATTTCACATCTTAGCCACTTGTGGCACTTTTTTTTGTTACTAATAATTAAAGTTTTATTACAGAGCGAAAATCAAGAAAGACCCACTCTCGCCAGCCGCTCGCTCTGGCCCTGCGAACTATCTCAAAGATGGACAAAATGCCGGCTCCGCTACCTCGCTTTGTCAGCGAGATCAGAAAGCACAAACACAACATAGAAATCTTACTCAAACACTGTAACGGAACGCCTTTCTCCAACAAAACTCTCTGCGGATACATTTGCGCGTATTGCAAGGAAACGTACACAGATCCGAAAGACTTAAGATCACACACAGAAACGGAACACAAAAACGCAGAGTTCTACGACACAAAAAGAATGGACAAGAACAATATGTCTGTCAAATTGGATATCACAGATTTGAAATGCACGATCTGCAACGAAAACTTCGACGTTGTCGCCAATCTGAAGAAACATCTAGTGAAAGAACACGATGTGAAGTTCCACCCTGATGTAAAGGACTACATAATGGAATTTAAATTAACTAACGATGAAATATTAAACTGCGCGCTCTGCAATTCCACTTTTGAGACCTTTAAAATGCTTCTGCAACACATGAATGGACATTACAGGAATTACATTTGCAACGAGTGCGATATGGGCTTCATTAATAAGCATAGACTGAAGAATCACGAACGGACGCATGATCTGGGCACATACAAATGCAGCTTCTGCGACAAAGTGTTCAGTACGCGCGTCAGGAAAATGTGCCACGAGAAATACACTCACAACAGCAGCGCTAGGTACACAACAAACTGCCCACACTGCGACCAATCCTTCACTAGTTACTACCAACGTAATAGACATATGTTCACTGAACACAACACCTCCGCTGCTTCCTACAAATGCAATATCTGCGATAAAAACTTCATTCTAAAGTCAAAGTTAACGTCCCACATCAAGAAAGTGCATCTCATGGAACGGAACCACATCTGTCCGGAGTGCGGACAGGGATTCTTCATCAAGCAGTCGTTAGACGAACACATGATCAAGCATAACGGTGAACGAGTGCATAAGTGTCACGTGTGTTTGAAAGCGTATGCCAGGAAGAAGACTCTCCGGGAGCATATGCGGATCCATAATAACGACCGGAGGTTCAAGTGTGGGGTGTGCGGGATGGCTTTCGTGCAAAAGTGTAGTCTGAAGAGCCATATTCTGTCCAACCATGGGATTACGCTCTCGGAGTTTGAGAGCAAGGAGCTTAGTAATAGCAGTCCACAGTCGTAGGTTGTGGTCATGTCGGTGTGACTGTCCATTGCCTGTAAGTCCAACTGGGATAAAATATATCATTGTAATGATAGTAATGAATCTGTCAGATTATGAGAAAGTGTGACACGTATTTTTTGGTTTGTTTATTTATGCAATTGATATAGATGGACCTGTGCAGATTTAAAAAACAATACATAATATACAGGGGAAAACAAAATAAGTGTTTCTTATTCAGCTAATGCTGGACAATGGAATACACTCAGTGTTGACAAAATAAGATTAGCGAAGTGGGTAGTTCCGTTATTTCACTATGAGTGAGTCTCACGGTAGTTTTATTTAAAAAAAAATAAGACTAATCTATATTTTCGTTGTTTTTTCTTTGTCAAACCAAAGAAAAATACGTGTCCAATATTTTTTTATAACATCACTGACAGGTTATGAAATTAAATTACTGTACTGTGCAATACGCCAAGTCGGCTAAGTAAACCGACGTTGTACTCAACCTCGTATCTCACTACGTTACATCGTTTGAAAATGAACCTTTTATTCAAGTCGATAGTGTTCATTTTCAAACAATATACGGCATTAAGATACAATATTAAGTATAGTGTCGAAGTGTAACGTTATGTTATACAATAGATGTTTTATTTATTCAACGAAAGTATAAACATATATCGCATTGTGTAAATAGATAACTTGCCAAGGATTGTGAATGCAATAATATTTATTGAAGTAATATTTTATGAGGTTAGTGGTGACTTGAGTATTAGTAGGAACCGGACGAAAAGTGCTTATATAACGCATTGCTTATATAAGTCTATTTTATTAACTCAGATACTAAATTTACTACTACATATGTAAAATAGTCAAATAAGAATACTACATTTTATTGTTTAATGGTTTTCTCGAAACAACAATGTTTGGACCTTGATTGCTAGTGGTTTAGCCATTAGCATTATATAAGAAAAAAATATGACAGTCGAAGATGACCGAACTTAATGCTAGGTTTACACGCGTGCCACGCAGCCCGGCAAGCAGCACGGCGAGCAGCACGGCGAGCAGCCCTGCGGTCCGGGCTCGCCAAACAAGTGCACATTCAAACAGTCGAACAGCCCGTTTACATGCTTGTGCTTGTGTTTGTGCCCGTTGAATGTCGTATTGAACGCGAGCGTGTAAACCCGACATAAGAGTATGTCAGATTATTTTTACGATACTTATCTACAAAATCTGTACTGATTTTAATTTATTGTTAACTTTCGATAGTGGGGGCAAAACAGGCAACACTAGCGTTGTGATTTTTGAACTTGAGTTAAAAAATAGACTATTTTTGTTGTCCGTTTTCTGCTTTTGGTCGGTCTGTACTTGTATGAAAATACATAGTTGGTTATTTTTTCATATATGTGAAGTAGATCAAAATGTTAATTAAACTTGAAACGAATAAGGATTTTATTTATGAATTGGAAGAACTGAAGTTATAGTTTTCTTTTGTAGATTAAATTAGTCTAATTTCCGGTAGCACAGCCAACGGTCACAAGAAGAGAAGTGCGTGTGCCCAGCTCAAGCGAGTCAGGACCTAAAAAAGATCGCTTTGATAATGATCTCGAAGTGGGTTCGAAACGCGTCAGCGTACGGGATGGTGTGACAGGCTAGGAGTCTGTCAAATCCTGTGTAAATTAGTTACAACAAATTCTGTATCTCAAAATTAAAACAATTTACATTGTTAAGTTAAATGTTTTGTAAATTTTCGTAGTTACTTGTCAGTTATAAAATTGTTACTGTTATTTTATTGATAAAATATTATTAATACTTAAATGTTTTATTACTTTACCCTAAGGTGTCGAGTTTAGAATAATACCACTCCATTTCTTCTGTGGATGTCGTAAGAGGCGACTAAGGATAAATGGATTTAGGTATGCTTTAGGCGACAGACTAGCATCCTGTCACTATTGTAACCCTTTTAACTTAAAACAATAAAATATGCTAGAAGTGGTTGGGTAACCTGAAATAGTCATGGTTTCGACTACGTAACCTTCTGGATGCTCTGCCTGCCCCATTTGGGAGTAAATTCGTGTTGTATTCGTATAAAGTCCGCGTCTAAGCCTTTTAAACATGGGAAACTGCGACTCTTGCGATTGTGTTAAGAAAACTGTATTAAGAGGAAATATGCCGGTCGAAGGAATTGAAAAATAGGTATTTGCTATTTAAATCTATTGCTGTCGCGCCATGACCTGCCCAAACGACGTTGAGTGCGATAAGAACAACTACAGCTCGGACCGAAAATACCTATGAAAATTATTCAAAAACAACGTTTCGTAGTCCCCTGATTTCTTCTCCAAAACTTAGCCGATTAAATATGTTTTTTCATTAAATGTTTAAGAAATGTCATGACTGTGTTTCTATGTTCTTATATCTATACTAATATAATAAAGCTGAAGAGTTTGTTTGTTTGTTTGTTTGTTTGTTTGTTTGAACGCGATAATCTCAGGAAGTACTGGTCCGAATTGAAAAAATCTTTTTGTGTTGGATAGGCCATCTATCGAGGAAGGCTTTAGGCTATATAACATCACTCTGCGACTAACAGGAGCGAAGAAACATTGAATAATGCGGGAAAAACGGGGGAAAATAGTCACTATTCCACGCGGACGAAGTCGCGGGCTCAGCTAGTTTTGATATAATTGTGTTAAAATTGGTTTCTAGAGGTTTGAACACAATGGAAAAAAGTTGTCAATTTTTCATGTTTTTGAAGATTAATATCTCCTTTAATAATTCAATAAAGAAAAAAAGGAAAACATAGGAACATGCTAATGTATCATTAGATTGTTGATGTAAAAAATCATTGTTCTACGGGTAATATCCAGCGAGGAATCAGGGGACTACGTTTCCATACAAAATGTGACCGGTCCATTTCCTCTTAAGTCATCATCTCAGCCCTAAGGGTCAGCTCACACCGAGACGAGACGCGACGAGACGATGCACGTGGTTTCGCGCTGCGCAGCACCGCTCCCGCACACCGCTACGCAACCGCCCGCGCGGTGTGCGGGAGCGGTGCTCCGCACGTAGCGCTGCCAACTCAAAATATACTTTATTCGTTACGCGATAAGGTTCACATTTCATTGTGAGAATTCGTCCGTCGCGCTACGCCTCGAGACGTAGCGCGGCGCCGCGCTGCGCAGCGCGAAACCACATGCATCGTCGCGCCGCGTCTCGTCGCGTCTCGTCTTGGTGTGAATTGAACCTAAGCCCCCGTTCCCACCGCGTCGGGCGCCCGCACGTTTTTTAATCGGGTGTCGTAGCCGCAGTACACTTTATATGGAGCTGTTCACACACCCGATTAAAAATCGTGCGGGCACCCGACGCGGTGGGAACGGGGGCTAAGACCCTAAGATGTCCACTGCTGAACATAGGGCTTCTCTTTGGACTTCCATTATGTACAGGTTGAAAGCGACTAGCATCCAGCGTCTTCCGGCAACTTGTATAAGGTCGTCTTACGCTGCGCTAGCTGGTCCGTGGTCTCCGTTAGAGCACTTTTCGACCCCATAGGCCATCTACTCTGCTGTGCCTTTTGCCACTTCGACTTGTTAATCCGGTGGACTATATCGGTGACTTAAGTCTACAAATCTCATTTCTGGTTCGGTCACGTAGAATCACCCCGAGCATAGCCCTATCCAGTGCTCGTTGAGCGACTTTGAGATTAGGCCGATAATGAAAGACCACGTTTCGGTACCGTGGGCCCCCACACTCCTCCAGAGTTCTTCGCTATCGTCACTTGACGTTTGGCGGAAATGTATCGGGCTTTTTTCTCTTGAGACTGTATCTAAACTGGTAGCGCCATCTATATAAAATGAATGTAAACAATTTAATTGGTTATAGTGACACCTATGGTTGAGTGGCTAAACTAGTTTATATGGCACGTAGCTAAGCTTTTGTTCAAGTTCGACTACTCACTACTAGAGAGCGTTTTTATTAAAAATAAACATAACTGCTACTGCCATCTATTGCTGAGTAGAGAAACGCGAAATCTAATTGATTTCAATACCATCTAGCGGTGGCAAAAATCAACCCAGCTTTGTGTAAAAAGTTCCGCTATTCGTCACAAGAGGACGCTTTTATCAATTTTAAATCTGGTTAAGATTTATTTTCATAGCAAATATCAATAGTATTTAGTACTTTATAATACTGCTATTTACTATTTAAGGCTTCTTTTTCTATCTTTTGTTTCTTTTCTTTTCTTTTGTATCTTTTCCTATGATTTAGTACGTAATCTAGTCACAATTTAAAAAATGTTTAATTACAACGGAGCAAAAACTAAACGCTAAATTTGTGAAAGATTTGTTTTATTTTTCTGTCAAAAATGATCATATCAAATGTAATGTCATTTTTTATCTATTATCGCACGGCTTTTAGTACAGTAGCTGAGCAGATTTCACAAATTTAGTGATCGAATTAGATGTAGGCTTATTTGGAACTGGTACCATACCAGGTTTAAGTGCCCACAATACCATTTTAATTTAATTTGTGGACGTGCGATAGTTAAACAACACCATGGATGACTTGTGCCGATGCTGCTTATCAAAAGGCATAGTGAAAGATCTATACACCAGCTACGTTTGGCTTGGCAAAACCGAAGTATACTCTGATATGCTCCAGGAATGTTTTAACATAGCTGTAAGTAATTTTCCATAAGAACTTTACCTTCACCTAAACTATACCTTATCGGTTTAGGTTTAGGTAGTTAAAACAATGTAAACAATCTTGACGTGTCTTTTTATTTAAACGTACACTTTATAAATCGAAATCTTTACATTTTACAATTTAGGTATGACAAAATCATTTACTTTCATAATTGAATTGTCTAGTGTAACGATTTTCATTTTTAGACTGTGTATTTCAACAAAAAGACATGTCAAGATTGTTTATATTGTTTTAACTACCTAAACCGATAAGGTATAATTGACTTTAAACCTAAAATACATAGTAAACACACAAACTTGAGATTAACTTTGTATCAGACGCTATTAATATTGAGATTCAACCCGAATTGGTCTTTACAGAAGTCAGCAGAACTCAAAATTTTTGTATAATAATGTTTATTTATCCAAGGAGTGCTGTCAATAACTTTTGGAGTTTGTTTCTAGAGCGGTGTAAGCACACACCTTTACCCAAACAATATAATCACTAGCTTCATGGAGTTTGTACGCATAGACATTTTAAGATGATCAGCGTGAAATAATGGACTAATTTGGAGAAGGTGACTTTCATCGCTTCTGAATTTAAACCATAGATTCCAAAATAAAGCTCGTAAAAGATTGTTAAGAGATAAAGGATCCTTAGGAGGCTCTGTCTACTATTTTTATGTCAAACATTTGCTACAAATTTTGTCAAGGAAATTCAAAATGGGGTTTTGAATTAATTCACTCTTACTGAAATTGGTTACCTTGAAAGTTTTATAAATGTTGTTAATTTCCTTTTTTTTCTCATTTCATAAAATAAATGATTTTTCCTACTCAAAATCACAATTACAATCAACTCCAAAAATTGTTTCAACTTGATTTTTTTATTTCATTACATTTTTCGTAGCTTGGCAGTCATGAAAATTTCTATAAAAAATTGGCCATGATTTTTTCAACTTGTACTGAGAGTGCCCTTGATGCTGAATACAAAAAAACATTTTTTTTTCCAAATCAAGAAAGAAAGTAATTTTGAAAATGTAATTTTGAAAACTTATATGTGTTGTATGTGTCCGTTGTCCAGCTAGCGAGGACGGACAACAGCAACGTGTGCGTGGCGTGTGTGATGCAGCTACGGGACGCCGCGCGCTTCCGCGACCAGGTGCTCCGCTCTGAAGAGCAGCTGACAACCAGCTTGCAAAACTCTAAGCAGTATGGTACGGGCATTCACTCAAAAATTACATTCTAGTAAGAATGGTTGTTCTCTTAAAACTTTATTCTACTTAAAATTTAAAACTCCGTATTCGCGCCGCATCGAACGCCAATTGTTTTATTTTCTAACCAACGCGCTAGGGATGTCTGCCACTTGTAGTGATGCGCCACAGAATCGTAACAATACATACTCCCAGCATCTAAGTCACTTGTCGCACTAAAACCGAGTAAGTGTCAGGAGATTTCCTCACTCAAGAAACAAACCAGTGTTGCCAAATCCTAAAAGTTCGAGTCCCTATGGTCTATTCTTTTAGGTACTTACAAAAAGATAAACAAACCCGACAAAGTCAAAAATTACGTAAGGTATGTATTGCTACATTAAATACGACACTTTCTTTCTATTTTAGTCACATTACACTCACCTTGTAATGTGACTAAAATAGAAAGTGTTGTGTCTTTGTTGGGTTGGCTTTGTTTGTTTACCTTTTTTTAAGTACCTAAAAGAATAGACCATAGGCTCAAGATCAAAAATCGCTTAAAAGTAGCTAAAACTTTCTGGGAGAGGTGCCAGAAGTCACCGGTGCTGTGAAACTTTAGTAAAAATCTAAGAAATGTATTTGATCTCTATAAGTTTTATCTTAAACTAAAGTATAGTATTGACCTGTTGTTGTTTCGGTTCCAGAACTTCAGGTGAAGTTGGAACCAAAGTGTGAAGAGGAGAGTGACGACTCTGATGACTACTTCCTCTCTGACACGGGTATGTATCGCGGATGTGGATGTTGCGCGGCTAACATCCGCGGATGTAGATGCGGATGTGGATGTTGCACGACTAACATCCGCGGATGTAGATGCGGATAGGGACGTTGCACGGCTAATATCCGCGGAAGCCGATCTGGATTTGGATATGGATGTTGCAAATATCAAAGACTAGCTTTTGCCCGCGGCTACGCTCGCGTTAAATTCGGGGTAACACAGAAGAGATCTTGTTAGCCACAGCCCGCATGCCAATTTATAGCTTTTTACGTTGAAAATTGGGGAATCCTACTATTTTTCCTATCGTCATATTTTGGAAAATTCAAACAAAATCTTTATATATTGTAGCCTATGTGCTATTTTGATGTATAATCTACATTACTGTAAAGTTTCATTAAAATCCATTCAGTAGTTTTTGCGTTAAAGAGTAACAAACATCCGAACATCCAAACATCTAAACATCCAAACATCCAAACATACTCACAAACTTTCACATTTATGATATGATATTAGTAGTAAAGTAGTAATGTATATTATGTATGTATGTATGTGTGTAATGTATATTTCTTTTATAAATTTAAAGATGGATTTGGCACTGGATTTTTGAATTCATGTGCTCTGCCTACCCCTCTTGGGAATACAGGCGTGAGAATATGTATGTATGTAAATTTAACGATAGTAAAACTATGTAATTCATCTTCTAACTGTCAAATTCTCCATTTAAAATTTGTCTTTTTGTATTAAGAGATAAAAACTAAATAGTGATTTCAAAAAGTTTCCTGATTTTACTTAACTACTATTTTTACTAAACTTGTAAAATCTAAGTTAGAGTTTAAGTTTTAGGTATGTTTTTAAAATTTTAGTTTTTAAATTAAACAATGAATTAAGTATGTACTAACAGTAGCTATAAGTTTAAAATTGTTTTTTACTTACAAGAATTTTTGGATCTTTGTTATCTGTAATAAATAATTTTTGATTTTGATTTTGATTTTTGATTTACCCTACAGGTGTAATTGTACTGTGTATTTCTAGTTCGTGACACACCAGTCAAGCCGAAGACGGCCGAGCCGAGCCGAGCGCGGCCGAAGCAGACCTCGGAGCCTCGGCCCGCCGCGCGCGCCGCCAAGATACGGCAGCTCGTCAGCCGCCTTGCCACTTCCATCAGTGAGTTTGCAACTTTTCACTTACATACATAATGCCTCTGTATTCAGTAAATATTTCAAGTGTCGACCTGTTAACGTTTTTTATATCGACTCAAGGCGCCAAAAAATACGATTGTCGTATGGGAGCCCCTCTTAAATAATAATTTTGTTTTATTGTTAGAAATACAAAATCTGTGAAAATTTCAACAGTCTAGCTAGCACAGTTCGTGAGATACGCCCTAGCGACAGACGGGCCGACGGACGGACAGCGAAATCTCAGTAATGGGGTCCTGTTTTCACCCCTGGGTATGGTACCCTAAAAATTACCTGAACTCAGCATTATTTTGTGGCGGATGCAGATGTTTGAATGCGGATGATCCGCTTATGCGCATGCGGACATATCCGCAATATCCCTATTCTGAACCCCCAATGCTGCGTGGGGGGTTAATGGTTTACTGCACCAACGTGGGGGAACTTACCCCACTACTAGAAATCTTGCCAAGTTCCATTTCAGAAACTGTATTAAATATCTATTTTCAGATTCCTGCAACTCACCAGAAATCGCGAAGCGGAAAAAGAGAGCCACAAAACAGATCGTCATAAGCAAACCGAAGAAGACACCCCCTGAGAAGGTATTGGTCTGGCTCTCTCCCGCCAAGCACGAGAAAGAGAAACACAGAGAGAACCTCCAGACTATACTAAAGTACTCTAATGCGACACCTTTCAAGAATAAGTCTCTTCTGGGCTTCATTTGCGGGTACTGTGAAGCCCCATTCCCGGATCCAGCCGACTTGAGAATCCACACCGAGAAAGATCACAAAAAGGAACGGTTGAACTTCAAAAGCAACTTCGATATGACCGAGTACAACGTCAAAGTGGATGTGAATGAATTAAACTGCACGCTATGCGAGGAAAAAATGGACAGCTTGAACATTTTAAAAGATCATCTAGTGAAAGTGCATGATAAGGTTATTTACAACGATGTGAAGGATCATATACTCCAATTCAAATTGAAAAAAGGTGACGTTTATGATTGTGCGCTGTGCTCATCGACTTACGAGACATTTAAAATGCTAAAACAACATATGAATAAGCATTATAGCAACTATGCTTGCAATAAGTGTGATACATCCTTCGCTACGAAGCGGAGTTTAAATTCACATAAGAATACCCATCAGAAAGGCAGCTTCAAATGCCAGCATTGTGAAAAAGTATTCACAAGCAAAGTTAAACAGAATTACCATGAGAAAACGAAGCATTTGGGAGCCCGGAGCATTTCAAACTGTCCATTCTGCAACGAGCCATTCCGCAGTTACTACCAACGGAACCAGCATTTAGTTAAAGTGCACAACTCCGAAGCGCAGTACAAGTGCAACGTTTGCAGCAAATCTTACATTCTGAAGTCTCTCTTAATGTCTCATATTAAAAAGACACATCTCATGGAGCGGAATCATCAATGTGAGGAATGCGGGTACAAGTTTTTCAGTAAAAAAGCTCTAAGCGCTCATATGGTCAAACATACAGGCGAACGGAAGTATAACTGTGAAGTTTGCCACAAGTCGTACGCTAGGAAATACACCCTGAGGGAGCATATGAGGATACACAACAATGACAGGAGGTTCAAGTGTGAAGTGTGCGCAATGACGTTCGTGCAAAAGTGCAGCTTGAAGAGCCATCTCTTGTCGAACCACGGCATTAGCATGGCGGCGAGCGATATTGCTTGTACGTGAGACAGGGCGGGCGGAGACGCCGGAATTATCTAGTAAATAAATACGCATCGTACACATCGCATGGCGATTTTGTGTGAGAGTGTTAGAAAGGGACAATCAACTTTTTTGTGTTGTTATTAGAACGTACTCAGTTCTAATTAATGCCCGTAACACCATAGACCACGACCGCAGAAATTGCCGCTCCACTAACTTAACAACGCCGCGGGCGATGCAGGCGAATGTTATGGGTGGAACATCCAACTTCAGTGTGCAATATGGTGGCATGGAGAAAACGTGTAGCTGTGGGTTTGTGTTGATAGTACCAGAGCCCACGACCAAACCCATGTCTCATAGCAATACGGCAAAAACCCTATAAAATCGTTAGATTGTAAGATACTAAACCCGACTAGGTGTGTAGTAACGGTCGAAAGTGTAGCAACTGCGTGGGAGGCCATTTCAGTGTTGCCACCTGCTGGGTTTAAAAGTCGCTAAACATTTTTCGAAATATCGCTAGATTGTAGAAAATGTCTTCCAAAAATCGCTAAATGTATGGAATACTACCTATATTAACTGAAAAAAAAAATCACTAAAATGTATGAAACGCCTGAAAAAAAAAGTCGCTAACATAGTCCCAAAGTCACTAGATTTAGCGACAAAGTCACTAAGGTGGCAACACTGGGCCATTTCTGCTGTGTCAAAAAAAAAGGCAGTCGGTATTATAGCAATACGACTGATAGTGAAAACGTACATAGATTTTATAATTAGTTTATAGTATTACGAAAAAGTTTGTTTTCAGACATTTTGCGCGTAGCATATAGCCTGAGCGCATTTTTGAAAATGTCAACAAATTTAGTCGACCTGTATCATAGCAATACGGATAATTTTTTTTTTTTACTTTTTGTATTGTTGCCAGGATTACCAAAAACCTGTTTTCAGACACTTTAAGTGAAGCGTATACTCCCAAAAACGAAAAAAATTTGGTCAGATCGAACGCTACGCGGAAAATGTCTGATATTGGTATTTTCGAGTTCAGGATAATAGTATCTATCGATTTGATGCGGTTTTGCCCGTATTGCTATGAGACAAAAATTTTGGTCGTGGGCTCTGGTACTATGAGCTGTCATCACATCAGCCAGACTGTATGAAACAGGCAAATTTTTAGGGCGCTTTCGGCTTTGTTCTCATAATAAAGGTTGTTCAATATGACATAAAATCACTGCGGAGAGTATGGCCAGTTCTTAAAATTTCACTCTTTATGAAGGTAGAATCAAATATGTTTTTTAGTTCTTCCTCATTCACGGGTGCATGTCTGATTAAGTGATTATAAAGTGAATATGAATAGACGAAAAATTAACAGTTCCTTCTAGTGAACAGTAATTCGAATATCTTTTATTTCACTGCCACTAACGCAGATATGCGTTTTCGTGACTTTCTCTCATTGCCAGTGTCAAAGATTCGCAAAAATTGAACGCACACGGTACCTGAAGAAGTTACGACTCTTGAGAGGTAGCAGGGAATGTGTTGAAAATAAAATAAACATCATTTGAATTTATTGAAAAAAAAGCGAGGCATGGTCACCTTTTCTGTCGGGTTTTTATTTATACAGCTTTTTGAGTCTAATTTACATATTTTAAGGGGACGTGTAATATTAAATAAGATTTAAACTTCCTTTGAATACAGATATTATAAGAGCATGCATGGTGTTTAATTTATACTTTTTTAATACCTTTAAAAAAAGTTAACAGAAGGATATCTTACGTCTCTCTCTTTTGCGTGTGCGTGTGTTCGTTTATCTTATTAAAACGAAATGTGATGTTTTAAGATTATGGATGATTTGAAAAACTTTTTAATACTGACAAAACACCCCCCTTTTTATCACTAACATAAACTACCTAGACACAGTCGCATTCCAAGATTATTTTAGAATTTGATTAGATGTCAATTTATAGTGGTAGAAATGTTTCATAGCGCTGAATGGGTTCATTATGTAAAAAGCGTTTTTAAAATAATCTGACCATTTTTCTTTACGCCATCTATGATCTAAAGTTTAGTAAACTAAGAAGTAATTTAGTTTTGCTACTCGACGACAGATAGCAGTAAAATTTTAATATTATTATTAGCCAATAGATGTCACACGTGTAAAAAGATCGGGTGGATATTTTTGTTACAGAATCACTTTGTAATTGATTTTCATTTAAGGAGAATCTAAGAATGTAATATAGCTTGTAAATGTATTTTTATCAATAACGATAAATAAAAAAATCACTCAACCGGCGTCATTGCCTCCCCTTCACCTCCCCTCACCTAGAGGCACAAAAAAAAAAACAAATGTGATAGCTTACAAAATGGCGGGCATGCCGTGATGTATGCTTAGTGCTTACTGACGCTCCGTGTTTTGTGATAAATCCCGTGTTTAAACGGCTTTTTTTATTTAGACGATGGTCTAGACAGTGTCCTTACAATGGAGTTTGATGAAATCGTTGTTAAAGAAAGCCCCGGCTTATGCCGGTGCTGCCTTTCCGAGGGCTGTTACAAAGACTTGGGTTCGGAGTATAGTTGGATGAGTGAGACTGAAATTTACGCCGATATGTTACTGGAATGCTTCGATATCAGCGTAAGTATTTAATTAATACGTAGCCTAGTTATTTTTTTAGCTAAGTATACTAGTTTCAGTTAAAATTATGCTGATTCTGATCAATTTACAAAGCGTTTAGGGCGTGACAAACAAGAAAATCATTGTTGATTGTTGTCAATTTCTACAATTTGTTATAATGGAGACACTTCGTTTCCTGACAATTATAACCCTAAATTACCCCACACTCTTAAGAGTATGTTAGGTTAATATCGATTTTACTATTAACTAACTAGCTGCGTCGACATCTCTTTAATAATGGTTTCCCTAACGCTTTCCACATCCACCCGAAGGTAGCTGGCGATGCAGTAAAAGTAGAATATTGGGAAAAGAAACATTAAAATATATTGGTCATTCTAGGTTTTTAATTACTTATTGGACTAGTAATTCAAAGTAACAAAAATCCAATTAGAAAAACTGCTATGAAAATGAAGAGAAATTATTTTGAATTTGAAATGCCATGTATACCGGGAGCACCTGGTCAGAGTATAGCATTTCGCCAACTTTTCAGTTAATAGATTTTCTATCAGTTTTTTTTGGAATTTTTCTGTTCAAAATAAAAAGAATTATGGAGTACTTACACATGTTTTTTCTCTAAATCCAAAAGTTTTCAACATTTTTAATGGTGTTTTAAGAATTACATAGCAAATTTGTAGGATTTTATTGCCTTTTTGTACTAATTATTGTACTAATTATCACACCTGAGGATCTCATACTATAGTGAAGACATAGATATTCCTGAACTAATTTAGGTTATGTAATGGGGGACTGAGCGTTGTACACTGCCTGGTGTCTAACTTGGCGAAGATTAACTTGTAATTAAAACCAATGTACTTTCTGTGTATAAAAAAATTAAGCTTAAGTGATTTAAGTCCTTTGTAATAATTTGTATGGTCAAATCCTTGCAGATTTTAAAACCCAAGGAGTCACTGCAAATGTTAAATCACAACCCTTTGCCAAATTGCTTACGCAAGGATCCTGCAAGGGTTCTTTTTATTTTAATGGAATAACACTATCTATTTCTTCTGCGGATGTTGTAAGAGGCGACTAAGAAAATAAGTTTAGGTACACTTTAGGTGACAAAAAATCATTGTATTTTACATCTACATCCACATCAAAAAATATGCATCTGCAACACCCAGTATAGACAATGAAAGTGTGCAGAAACTGCAGAAGAGTTCAAACTAACACTGTCATTCTTGTCAACAGATATCGCAGCACCCCACAGGCCCGAACGGCTCCAACCGGCTCATCTGCGAAGTGTGCATCACACGGCTCCGGGATGCTTGCAACTTCAAGAAGCAAGTGCTCGAGTCTGAGAAGCGCTTTGTAGACATGGTGGGGAGGGGAGAGTTCCGGCCTAAAGGTTTGTTTCATCTAAAGGATCCTGAACTAAAGCAAAGGAAAAAACTGTTTGTTGTTCCAAAAATAAGTACAGATTATGTTGAATATTATGATAGTCCTCGGCACGTTAGAAGGCAAAATTTTAAAGAAAGAGAGTTAGTTTGCGCATCGCTTTTACCAGGTAAAAGTTACGGAGCGGACTCAAAACCGGTTTTTCTGCATATGCTACCACTCGCCGAAATTCAAAATTAAAATAAAATAATAGAAATAACCAAAATAACAATGCCACTTTTTATTATTTATTACCAGTGTATCAGCTTCGCATTATTTATTATTTACCACTGCGCGTGTTTTGGTTCCTGGCTCATGTGCGTGAGCACCGCACGGCGAGCGCCAGCCTACTGCCGTAGACTTCTCGAAGTCGCGCCAGCGTACACTATTCGGCATCGAACTTGGCACGAAAGAGAAAGAGAGAAAGAAAGTAGTTTTTTCTCTCTAAAATCGTGCCGTCTAACTTGGCGTGGATTAACCCATTCTTGGTCACTGTGCCAATTTGGGAACACTTAAAATTAAGGGAAAAATTTAAATTGTTGACGCTAAATGTAATATGATTGGGTACAGTTTTATAATAATAAATAAATCTCCACCTTGTCGACAATAACGTCGCTCCAAACTCTACCGAAAAGGTGAGAAAACTCGCAAAAATGCCTAAAAAAAAAAAATTTTTTTTTCTCATTTCCTAATTCCTTTTATCCTCTTTAATTGTAAAATCAACAAATTTTTGATGAATCTCTGCTAGTTTCATTTTGACCATTAATGGGTTAAACCGAAACTGGGGAGTACCCCCCCCTGACTGTATTAAAATATAAAAACATCTAGACTAAGTCCAGCCAAGTGATGGATATGACTTTAATTCCTGCCCATTCTCATAAATGGCATCATTCCAGTACTCCTGTACCAGACGCAGATGAAGACAGAGCTGAACATGGACCTAGAGGAGGCCGGAGGTGATGACGGGGAGGTGGAGTACCTCGAGGAGGATGTGGACTTTAATGATGGTGAGTTTTTTTAATTTAAAACGTAGAGAAGTGCCGAGTTGTCAGTTTACAGCATGCTGAGATTCACTACTCGTCCGGTTCTTTTACATAAAGCTCCTAATCCTAATGCACTGTCAGTGAAAGCGGGGCTATGTGGCGCAGTGGCGTGACAGTAATAATCCAGCCTATATACGTCCCAATGTCCTTACATCGGCACCGGCCTTGCACCGGCCTCCTCTTAGGATGAGAGGGCTTGGGCTATAGTTCCCACGCGGGCCCAGTGCGGATTGGGAACTTCACATACTTTAAATTACTGCGTCGCTGTGTGTAGGTTTCCTCACGATGTTTTTCTTCACCAAATAGCTCGTGGTAAATATCTAATTAGATTTCGCACATAAATTCCGAAAAATTCAGAATTCAAAATTCAAAACTTTATTTATGCAAATAGGCTCCTAAGAGCGCTTTTACACGTCATTTTTGATTTTACCAGCGCTTCTTAAAGACCATCATTGCCAAGAAGAATGTACCGCAAGAAACTTGGCAGAAAGTCATTTTTTCAAAACAAAGACAAATAAATTACAAAAAAAATGGTGAAAATTTACATAGAAACAAACATAGTGTACTAAATGTGGAGGCAGGATATTTAAGTAAAAGTATGTATCACTGATCCAAGGGCCAAGGCAACGCGCTGACGCAGGTTTTCATGCCATCATGTCCTGTTCTGAAAGCAGAGCGGTACCGAGGAACGATTGCCTACGCCACGAACCCTTACGGGACGCGTCACTCCAGCCTCCGAGAGATCAACCCGGGGTTTGATTTGAACCCACAACCCTCTGCGTGAGAGGCCACAGGTCAAACCGCTGGGCTACCACGACGGTATCGGTTGTAATTCGAAATAATACAACGGCGAATATGGTCCAAAAGACTAGACTGGATTCCTTAAATTCCCTTTTTTTCCAGATGATCTCCTCAAAAACGATGCCTACGCTGAGCCCTCAGTATCGGAGGATATAACAGTCTCCGCGCTCGCCGTGAAAGGCAAACGGGGCCGCCCCAAGAAGACCGCGACGGCTGTCAAGCCAGAAAAGAAAGCCAAGGTGCCGAAGCTCGAAGAGAAAGCTAGCAAGTCCAAGGCCGTTGCTAAAGGTTGGTCCCACTTTTGATTACCAGTGGTCGTTGAAGTTGTGTTGTCAATTTTCTTTTGAAATCACTTACTTTTGTTCGCGAATCTGTCTGCGTATTTATCGTTTTCATTTTTGCACTTATTTACAGAAAGTCCACTTCCGAATAAAAGTTATGTTCGGGTATAAAAAGATTTGTTGTCTCTTTCTTCCGTTACTTGATTACACGCGGAATTGAAACTTATTGCGTGACCCGAGCGTTCTTATTCTGTTTGACGCCAACGATTCAAAATCGGTTTTGCGGTATAGGGTTACAACTAGGGAATGCAATCTCGACTCGAGATTGGAAATTCGAGATCTCGCGGGATTAGAAATGCCAATCTCGCGAGATCTCGGAATTTTCGAGATCTCGTCTAGTATGAAAAAAAACTAAATTCGGATGACTCAAAAGCTAATAACTGCTTGTTTGTGATAGTGAGGTTAACTAAAATAACATATTACTCGAAAGAAAATAAAGACCTCTATTCTTTAATCTTACCAACTAAATAATTATCAAGTTTTAAGGAAATTAACATAGGTAAATTAGGTAATGAAAACATACATACATACATACATATTCTCACGCCTGTATTCCCAAGAGGGGTAGGCAGACCACATGAATTCAAAAATCCAGTGCCACGTTTAGCAATTTCTGGGTAATCAGATGTTTAAACGTGATATTGCAGTAACTGGTTGCTAGCCCGCCGCCCACAATACACTAACCCTTTCCCAGAGTCGACTCTTACGACACCCATGGGAAGAAAGGGGGTGGTGCTATTCTAAACCGGCACCACACGGGAAACAATAAGCATATTTTAAGAGAATTAGGAAGCAGTTACCTACACTATGAGTGATTTTGAAAATAACTCCTTAAAAAACAAAGGGTAAATTAATAGTTTCATCTGCTAAGCAGCATCTAATGTCCGTTGCAATGTACCCCGCTGCTGAGAATGCCCTCTCTGACTCAACACTGGTTGGCAGTTGCCAACGCAGTTGCGTGGCGAAGCAATTATATGCAAACTGCAAAAATTGCCCCCTTGTTCCTCAACACTCAAATAAATCCATTTCTTTTTTAAAGGTAGACTCTAATTTGTCTAAGCTCGTGGACGTGGATATAGACGCTCGCAGAGATTCTTCTAATTCCTCTTGAAGCGATTTATTTTGCACGCCGAGTCGAGTGGACGTGTGTAGCGTCGCTGACCATTGCCGCCCAATCCCGTCAATCTCGAACGGGATCTCGTCATATGATGCGTCGGGATTGATCCCGAAAAATTACACGAGATCTCGCGAGATCGAGATCTCGCGAGATCGAGATCTCGCGGGATCGGGATTGCATTCCCTAGTTACAACACAGCAGAATCTATTTATTTTACACTGATTATCGATTTCGGATTCAGTTGTGGGATACCATAGAGGATAGAACCTATAGAGAAATAATGTTCGCAACCCCGGTCCGCAAATAGTTTGTTGATTTCAACATACTAAACGTCACCGTCACTGTCACAAAAACTGTACAGAGCCAATAACCGTAGAGAAAAAGGCACTAGCGTTACGAGCGATCTTGGACCGGCCAATAAGAGCACAGCGATCACTTCAATTGTTTTGCGGAATAATTTCCGAACAACCAAGATGACATTAGTACTCTATAGGTTCTATCCTCAATGTGGGATACAGACCCAGGCTAGATAATAATCATACGTCGCACTCCAGAGGGCATTTTCGTGGCAAGGTAAGGTAAACAAAAAAATCTTAACTTATGAGTATTATAATGTACTTAGTATTTGTAATCCCGGGTATGAGACACTAAAAGTGATAAATAGTCTAATTGAAAACGAAGAGGTAGAGACAACAAATAACGTTAACAAAAACACACTTCAGCATTTTCAACAACGAAAATACCTGCCAATTACTTCAGTCGATTTTGAAAAAACGTTCTCCCATTTAAAATGGATATTTTCAAGCCGACGAAGAATGTTGACCGCCAGGAACTTAGAAAAAATATTAATAATATATTCGTATAACATAGCTGCTTAATAAATTAAATATTTTATATACTGTTAAATTGTATTTTTATTTAAAATTGAATTAATACTAAAAGATAAACACGTAAGTAACGTACAATCTTAGTAGCAAAAATATTTAGAATTGTACAATTTAAATACTAGGTACGAAATACTAAGTACATATACTTCTGATTATTTGATTTATTTGTGAACCTTATCTATCATTTTGACATGCCACGAAAATGCCCTCTGGAGTGCGACGTATGATAATAATAAATATCGATTTTTGAGCCGTTGCGCAATAATTACGCGCAATGCGACGCGAACGACGTGCGAGAAGCGCGGCAAGTGCCTGCCTACTGCCGTAGATTTTAAATGAGCTGTACCAAGACTGTAAAGTGAACCCTCCCTGAAGTGGACAATCAAAGTATTGTGGGGTCCGTGTTTACGAAAGATGGAAAGTGTGACTGATATTGAAAGAGGAATGAATGCAGGAGACATGTTCAATGGACCGCCGCGCCTTTGTAAGAAGTTATCGAAGAAGGCGCGTCTGCTGTCCAGAGGGAGATGGTCGTTTCAATTAAAATAAAAATTATAGTTTTTTATTACCTTGTTCAGAATATGAACTGAATACCTCTTTGTGAGAGACAGTAAATAGAATGAAAATTTAAATAGTTTGAAGTCCAACGAGTGAAATTTACAACACAATTTCAATGATCTACCTTTGGAAAAAAATCTGTTACCTAAGCAAGTTACACTTTGATCTGGGAAAATCCGTTAGTTGCTTACAATAGTATGAATGTCATGTATATTATTCGCGTCAGAGAACTATAAAAATGGTTGTTTTAATATTACTTTTTAATTGTACGAACGAGTTTTATTTTTCGATGATTTACATCAAAAAGGGTAACAGATTTTGTTTCAAGTTATTATTTGTGTGTTTTTCCTGTGATTTGACACCATACAAAACCATTCAAGGCCTTAAATGTATCTGAATAATCACTAGCAAGATGCAACTAGCAATAAAAATTAAGAAATTTTCATTCAAAATTGGTTGAAAAATGGATTCTAGTTAAAGAATAGATTTATGAATATTAGTCATTTCACTCATTTCTATTGTACTATAACAAAACATATTCATACAATTTAAGAACTTGTCCAATGTAACATTAACCTTATCAGAGTAGTGTAAGGTGTTTTCAAGCTTAGACATTTGACAGATTCTATTGTTAATTGTGTTGTTGATCTTGAGGCCTTATTACAGACGTGTCAAATCACTTCTTTTGAAGGCAAAACGACAATTTAAGAATGCTTGAGGATTTCTTATATTGCATTGTAATTTACCAAGCCAAATGTACCAATGTATCCGTGCCTTAAATCCTCGTTCTGCCTATTCCTGTATGTTTTTGGTTTATTTGAACCAGAATTTGTTTTACACTCCGCGTTTTAATCTCAACTGATCTCGTTTATTTTAAACCGGGCGCTTTTAACTTTGAAATGCATCATTATCGATTGGGTGTCGGTATAACGATACCGAAAAATCTACGGTCGATGTGCGAACTACGGGGATGAGAATGGAAGAAACAGAAGATTTGGATGTAGGAATGCATAAAAAGCTAAGTCAGTCACTAGTAACATCACTTAGGCGTTAACAAATCTGCCTTGTAATCTTGTAAGGGTATCTCGGAGATCTCCAAGTAGAACATTTTTGCATAACCTATGCCACAATCACAACTTAAAAATGAACACTACAAACTTTAAACATCGCCGTTAAACTCTGCCCCCATCATTAAACGTAAAAAATCCAGACGTCAGTTTTGACTGTTCCGTTTCACTTTTTAGGTAAGAAACGGCAAGACCCGCCCGACGCGCCATTAAAAACCCACTTGTCGGCTACCAAACGCAACCGCCTCATGAAAGCGAACGCCATCATTGTCCTAGAATCCTCCACGGTAGTGCCTTTCAAATGGCAGCGGCAGAATTACCTCTGCTTTTTCTGCCACAAGACGTTTAAATGCACTGTGTCACTCAAAAACCACACCCGAGGCGAACATGAAAAATCCAACATCAAAGCGGCCGTTTCTTACCTAAGGAGGGACGAGAAAGTCAAAGTTGATGTTTCTGCTATCGAATGCCGCCTCTGTACCTTAAAACTAGACGACATAACCTCCCTCATAACTCATCTTCGATCGACACACGACAAAAAATTCACCGAGCAACACGGTTGCTTCGGCGTCATCCCGTACCGGCTCGACGCCAACGCCTTCCGATGCGCGGTCTGCCACGAAGACTTCCAATACTTCATCAAACTCAACGAACACATGAACACGCATTACGGGAACTACATTTGCGACGTTTGCGGCAAAGGTTTCCTCAGCCAGAATAGGCTGAGATGTCACGTCTTGAACCACGGCTCGGGATTCCGATGTAGCCTCTGCCCAGAGACTTTTGACTCTCTCACTCTAAAACAAAACCACGAATGCACAGTCCACAACAAGGAGAAATCCTGCAAATGTTTCTACTGTGACGAGACCTTCCCGAATTACATGCGGCGTAAACGACATCACCACACGGTGCACAATCTAGAGATACCAGGCTTCAACTGCCCAGTTTGCCGCAAAGCCTTCGAGATCGAGAGCAAGATGCAAGCGCATCTCAAGGAAGTACACGTCAGGGAGAAGAATTTCTCATGCACCATGTGCGACCAGAGATTCTTCTCGAAAACACATGTCCAGAAGCATATGGTGAAGCATTACGGAGAACGAGTGCACCAATGCGAGGTTTGCAAGAAGTCGTATGCGAGAAAGCAGACTTTGCGGGACCATATGCGGATACATAGCAATGATAAGAGATTTGTCTGTTCGTTGTGTAGTCAGGCTTTTGTGCAGAATAATAGTTTGAGGTTGCATGTGCGGGTGCACCATCCGGAAGCTGTTAGTTCGTGAAGCCTCATGAGAATACTCAAAAGACAAAAATCGATTTAAGGGATCTTTGACTAAATAAACACGAATATCAAAAATACTGCAAGGCACGTCCTAATATAAGAGAAGGCCAAAAAGTATTGCCTTAGTCGATCTCTAATAAGCTAAACCGTCTGTAATTTGAGTATTGGAACCGTTCTTAAGTCTACACACATATTTTATGTTTGCATCTACTACTCACTTATAGGAACATGAAATGTGGTAGTTTTATGCCAACATGCCCGATGCACGGTAGAAGCTGTGCAGCCTCTACCGCATTCTGTAACCATTGTTATCGTAGACGTAGACTAACAATTGATTCGCATTTTTTATTCTATTTATTGAGACATCACAATATTCTCATAGGATAACCGCAATGATCTGATCAATAAGTTAACAAGAATCACTGTAAGCAAAAACTACCATGAGACTAACTTACAGTGAAATAAAACGGATGAGGGTAGTCGTGAGCTGGTGGCACTTGCGTCAAGCAGTCACGGAAAAAGCGGTGGCGCTTTGCTCGCGATGATAGTCCGATTGGCCCGAAACATGTCGAGCTAATCTTGGAACAAGGACGTAATGCATCCGTTTTGTTTCACTATAAGAAGATACATTTTATAATAGGTAAATCTATTTAGGCTGGACAATTGTCACGACTGTTTATTTATTTTTTATTAAATAGAAATTAAATTAGTCACATATGACGATTTACACTTTCGTTTCAATTCCTATTCCGTGAAAAAACAACTTTAAATGTACCCTTATAGTGTTTTACAGTTTCATTTGTTTCATTTAAATCTAAATTGACTCTTGATCTAGAAACGTGTTTAGTTTAAATTTCGACAAGGGTACATTTCAAGTAGTGAACATTTCTTTTCAGATGTTAAACCGCGGAAATACAAAGGCTGCGAATCTTCCTCGATGCGCAGACGGAGGAATCTCCAAATACTGTTCAACAGCACAACGATCATACCTTTCAAGTGGCGCGGGAAATACCTCTGCTTCTATTGCAGCAAAGACATATCCGAGTACTCCGCTCTCCGCAAACACACCAAGTCCCATGGGGACTGTTCCACTCGCGACCATTCCCTGAAAGTTCTAAAAGGAGGCCAAAACATGGAAATTAAAATCGACGTGTCCGATATTAGCTGCGAAATCTGCAGCGAGCCCTTCCCAACCTTCGATGACGTCATCACCCACCTCTTCATCAAACACAAGTTGGAGTACGACAGAGGAGTCGATATGGCCATAGAGGAATACAGGCTCGTCGACCTCAGTTGTTTAGCTTGCGAGGAAAAGTTCGCGTACTTCGGTTATCTAGTCTCCCACGTGAATAATAGCCATCCGAAGAACTGTCTCATCTGTGATAAGTGCCAGCAAAAATTCAATAAGAAGCGCGATCTCTTCTCCCATATGAAAAATTACCACAGGGAGGGAGGGTATCAGTGCGAATTGTGCCCACAAACTTTTAGTTCGTTAAATATTCTTAGGAAACACAGAAATAATAGGCACTTGACCAGATGCAGTATTTGTCAGTTGAAGCTGCCTTCGGCGGCTTTGAAACAGAGGCACATGGAGGTGGAACACCCAGACGATGGCTCGCTGCAGTGTGATAATTGCTTCAAAGAATTCCACACGAAACAAGGGCTCCGAATGCACGCGAGAAAGTGTAAAGGGGACGACGAGCTGTTCCAGATAGAGATAAGAAAAAAAGACTACGATCCCATGGATTTGGATCAGAATTACGAAGATCCTGTTAAAAGGCCCAGCGTGAAACAGATTAGGGAAAATATAGTAATTGTTATAAACATGTCAACGGCTATACCTTTTAACTTTTATAAGAACAAGTTCAACTGCTTTTACTGTTCCAAAGATTTTCCTGATTCTGATTTAATGCGCGAACATACTGTAATAGAACATCCAGTATGCGACGTTAAACAAAAATGCATTAGGAAGTGTAGGGAATCTGTGGCTTGTGTCAAAATTGACATTTCGTCTCTCGCGTGCAAATTGTGTTTCGAGTCCGTCTCCGATTTCGACACCTTGTTAGACCATTTAATAGTAAAACACGATGCCAATTACGATAAGTCGATAACGACTTGCTTACAACCTTACAGGCTCATCAAAGACCACATGGCTTGTCCTCACTGTCCCAACGAAGTCTTCCGGTTCTTCGGAACGTTACTAAAACATATGAACAACAAGCACACCAATAACAACATAATCTGCGTTTATTGCGGACAAACATTTAGACGAGATCAAAATCTGCGCGTTCACATTTGGAGGCACCATAGGGATGGTAGATTTAAATGCAACATTTGCGGCGCGGAATGTAACATACCCTCTAGGCTGTACATGCACATGGCGAAAGCTCACGGCGTGAAGGCAGCCAAATGCCCTAAATGCCCTGAGAGTTTTGCCACACAGTATTTGAGACAAAAACACCTCATAGAAGTACACAATTCGGGCCACAAATGTTCGTATTGCGGCAAGTTGTTCACTCGAAACTCTTTCATGCGGGACCATATTCGAAGGACGCATTTGAAGGAGAAAAACGTAGAATGTTCTATTTGTAATATGAAGTTTTTCAATAATATCCTTCTTAGGCGGCATATGGTCAAGCACAGCGGGGAGAAGAACTTTCACTGTGATATATGCGGTGAAAGGTTTTTCTGGCGGAAAAGCCTTCGGACGCACATGTCTCGGCATGGCAAACACACTAATCCTGTGCACATTTCAATCTAGATTTATAGCACTTTACCAAAATTAAGTATTTAAACACATTACAGCTTATTTTTATTCTGAACTTTATTGATAGAGTAGAAAAACGTTAACTTCCACTCAGAAACGCCAGTCATCGTGTTAATGAACTATTAGATATTAAGTGCTCGTCTTAAAAAGAATTCGGGTGAAAAACTCCTATATTTTGATTCTGTTTCTATGGAAACTTGATGAAATCGTGATAAATTTCATAAACAAACCAATAAATTATACGGCACCTTTATAATGTTAGGAATAATTGTTTAGGAGACCGTAGCGATCACATAGTAACTATCACTACTTAAACTGCTAAGCATGATAAGCATCGTTGCCCTTCGATTGACACGATGTAAATTTCTTTTCAGAAATAAAACACCAGTCAATCGGCGGGCAGACCGCCACCGAGCGTAGGAGAAAAAACTTGGTGATACTATTCAACAACACGACAGTAATACCGTTTAAAAGCGGCAGCCAGTACGGTTGTTTTTACTGCGGAGAGAAATACCCCGTTTATAAGGAATTTGTCAAACATACTAAATCCCATGGCCCGTGCAACGTCAAGCACAAAGCTCTAATCAGCCAAAAATTCGGCACTGTCGAAGTCAAGTTGGACATTTCCAACGTAACCTGCGAACTGTGCGAGGAACCTTTTAATAATCTTGACGATATCATCCCTCATCTGATAGGAAAACATGGTTTACACTACGACAAAGACGTTCCCATGTGTCTCTCTTCGTACCGGCTAGTCGATCTCAAGTGTACAGAATGCGGAAAAGCATTCGAATACTTCCGTAATCTAGTCATGCACGTTAGAAAAAATCATATGGAGAAATCGCTGCCTTGCGAGCAGTGTGATAGGAGTTTTAATAAAAAATCTGATCTCATGGCGCACTGTAGAATTTACCACAGACGTGCGGGATTCCAGTGCGTCAAATGCGAACGTTGCTTCCGAACAACTAGCTTGCTGCGGCTTCATCTCATGAATACCCATGGCTCATCAGAACGGAAATGCACGAGGATACTCTCTAGTCTAAAATCTAGGAATTCATACCTTAGGTTAGGGGCCGAAGAATTGGCAAGTTTTGAAGATATAGAGGACTGCGAAATTGAAACTCAGCGCCAACGGTTACGTGAAAGGAACGCTATTGCAAAACGAAACCGAGAAAATATAGCTTGTATTTTAAATATGACAACTGCCATACCTTTTAAGTACTATCAGAATAGGTTCACGTGCTTCCACTGCTCGAAAGATTTCAACGAGCACGAAGACATGCGAACACACACTTTGTTGGAACATCCGTTCTATGATTTAGAGAGGAAATGTCCGAAATCCTTGAAGGGTGTCAATGTTTGTATTAAGTTAGATATATCTTCTCTCTCCTGCCGAATTTGCTTCGAACCTTTTAACGACTTTGATCTTTTAGTTGACCATTTGATTTTAAATCATAAAGCGAATTACGATAAAAGTGTCCGCGGTATCATGCAACCGTTTAGGCTTGAGAAGTATAACATGGCGTGTCCACTTTGCCCTCAGACTTTCTCGTACTTCAACATTTTACTTAAACACATGAATCACGAACATTCCCCTAAAACACACCTCTGCTCCAACTGCGGCGCAGTCTTCGCTAGCGAGGCCATATTGACAATGCATATAGCGCGAACACACGGACCAAAAGTCTTCAAGTGCATCGATTGTAACATAGAACTGACTTCAGCGCTTAAGCTAAAAAGTCATAGAGCGAAAACACACGGCATGCGTGAAGTCCCCTGCCAAAAGTGCCCCGAAAAGTTCCCCTCAGAATACGAACGGCAGAAGCATCTGATACAGGCTCACGACATCGGCCATAAATGCTCGTTTTGCGGCAAAATGTTTGTCAAAAACTCTTTCATGAGAAACCACATTCGACGCACACATATGGAAGAAAAGAATGTGCAATGCACGGTCTGTAATCACAAGTTCTTTGATAATATTCTGCTGAAGATCCACATGGTCAAGCACGTTGGGGAGAGAGACTTCCATTGTGATGTGTGCGGGAAGAGTTTTTTTTGGAAGAAGAATCTTCGGGTGCATATGGCTTCGCATAATAAGCAATCTAAAACCGCCAACTTATAGTATTAGAATAGTTTAGTGATATGACCAAGTTTATACGCTGTTTATTCTAAAACTACGTTCTTAAAGACTTATTCGTAATCCTAATTGGGCAATGCTCCATAATTTTGATCTCAATTGCGTTTAATGGCACTGATCAATAAAATACTCAGAAAAATAAAGTGATCTTACTTTTCCGCTCTCTAAAACTACGTACAGTTTAATCTCGATAGAAAATGTTTTATTAAACGCGAACATACAGAAGAGCATTTGTTTTCAGATGATATACCGCACAAAAAGGCCTGCGAATTGGCAGCGGGACGGCGACAAAATCTGCAAACGCTGTTTTGCAACTCAAGGGTCATACCGTTTGTATGGCGCGGCCATTACGCTTGCACATACTGTAGCTCTAGTTGTTTGACATACGACGATCTAGTTCAACACAACAGGTCACACGATAATAGCCTCATCGGAAAACATTTGGCTGAAAGTCGCTTAAAAGCTACAATCAAAGTGGACGTCTCAGACATGTCATGCCGATTGTGCGAAGACCGTTTCAAAACGCTAGACGTGTTAACCGACCATTTGATTACAAAGCACGACCTGAAATACGACAGACAAGTTCAAATGTCTATAGAACTGTACAAATTGGTAGACCTTAGCTGTCCGTTGTGCGAAGAAGCGTTCTCTGAAATCTCTTTTTTGGTCTTCCACGTCAATTCCAGGCATGCCGATAAGTTCCAATGCGAATTTTGTTCGGAAATGTTTCAAAGGAAAAAAGATCTGAAGTTGCATAATAAATTGTTTCATACAGACGATTACGATGCTCAATTAGACGTATTAGTGAAAGAAGAGCCAGGGTTAAGCAATGTTAAACTAAAGACTTTAGATTTGGATGCTGCTGAGAGGAAACGAATAGCAAAGCTGCGACGAGAGAACATTGCGTGTATTCTGAACATGTCCACTGCGACCCCTTTCAAATATTATATGAATCGCTTTCGTTGTTTCTATTGTACGAACAATCACACTGAATTTGAGCCAATACGAACACATATCATCAACAAACACCCTTATTGCGACCCTTCGGGGAAAGCCATGAAAGCCATCAAAGGGAAGGATGCTATCGTCAAAATAGACATCTCCTCCTTAGCTTGTAAACTGTGCTGTATGTCAATATCTGATTTAGACGCTCTCTCTGATCATTTAATATCAAATCATAAAACGAAATACGACAAGTCCATGATCAGCATAGTCCAGCCGTTTAAAATCGCGAAAGACAATATGGCGTGTCCACTTTGCCCTAATGTTGCGTTCAGGTATTTCGTTAAATTACTAGAACACATGAATGAAAGCCATTCTAATAACAACGTGGTCTGTGTGTACTGCGGACAAACTTTTAGGAATACGCCGTCCTATAGAGGTCATTTGGCCAGGTATCACAGGGATAGCGAATGCAAATGTCCGGATTGCGACTTAGCTTTTACTAACATTGCAAAGTTGACAGCTCACAGAGCTAACGTGCATGGCACAAAGACTTTCAAATGCTCCAAATGCAACGAGAAATTCGCTACGGTTTATTTAAGACAAAAACATCTAATTGACGCTCATGGGTCTGGCCACAAATGTTCCTTCTGCGACAGACTTTTTGCCCGAAATTCTTACATGAAAGATCACGTCAGAAGATTACACTTGAAAGAGAAGAATGTAGAATGTTCCGTTTGCAAAGAAAAGTTCTTTGATAAGACCCGGTTGAACATTCACATGGTGAAGCATATAGGAGAGAGGAATTACCACTGCGACATATGCGGAAAAACCTTTCTCTGGAAGAAGAATCTGAGGGGCCACATGTCTTCGCATAAACGGAATGCTTAGGTGCATTACAGTATTATTTCATCAATGTCAAATTAAATCATTCGCAGTATCAAACTATTAACTCATGGCATACAAAATCTTAATCTTTTGAGAAGCTGAAGCCTCTGTTTATAGGCGTTGTTGTCAGAATTTAAAGCAACTATTGGAAAACTTCTGTTTTTAAGTTCAACCCTTGCATAAACTAGAAGCTATGACGTCTTGCTGTTTATCTGCCCTTGAATGTGACTGAACCGCATATCTACAGAAAAGTAAATTTCTTTTCAGATGAAATTGGGCTGAAAAACGTGAAAAGCACCAATTATCGCAAGAGAAGAAATCTCCAAATTATATTCAACAACACTACGATGATTCCGTTCAAATGGCGGCAAAAGTATCTTTGTTTTTACTGTGGCGAAGACGTGGCGGACTATGATACGTTGAGGAAACATACGCGGGCTCACGGCGCATGCTCGCTCACTGACCGAGCGCTTAGTCGCGTCTCAGGAACCGATATTGAAATCAAAATAGACGTATCAGATACTATATGCGAGATATGCGATGAACAATCGACCAATTTTGATGATTTGATCAGTCATTTAGTTCATAAGCACAACTTACCATACGACAAACACTCCGATCTCTTAATAATGAAGTACCGCTTAGCCGACCTTAAATGTTTGCTCTGCGACGAAAGCTTCAATCATTTCGGCAAACTTATCGTCCACGTCAACAACAGCCATCCCATGAAATTTCTTTCCTGTGAGGTCTGTCATCAGAAATTTAACAAGCACAGGGACTTGACCGCTCACCTACGGTCCTATCACAAAAAAGAAGGATACAACTGCACCCAATGCGCCATCAGTTTCCCTACTAACTGGGCTCTTAGCAATCACAAATTTAAAACGCATTCCTCCATTTGTAATATTTGTTTTAAATCTTTCTCTTCCTCCGATAAGAGATTAAAGCATATGAAATTAGAACACATAATGGAAGAGTTTTTGCAGTGCGGTTTTTGTCTCAAAACCATGAACACTAAACAAGGTTTTTTGAGGCACGCCGCGCACTGCACCTCCGTAAATGATGACTCTAAAACCCAACGTATTGTCGATGAAGTCGTCTCCGTAGATGACAGTGAAAGGAAACCTAATGTCAAACAAATAAGAAATAACATAGCTTGCATACTCAACATGTCCACCGCTATACCCTTTAAGCACTTCATGAACAAATTCAGATGTTTTTACTGCACTAAACATTTCACAGAATGCGACGATCTTAAAGAGCACACCATCATTGAACATCCCCATTGCGATTCTAAGTTCAAATCTATGAGATTGCGTAATAGAGAAGATATTTCCATTAAAATAGACACTTCCACATTATCCTGTAAGATTTGCTTTGAAACTTTGAATGATTTAGACCATTTAATAGACCACTTAACCTCTGAACATAAGACGCGTTATGATAAATCAGTAGATATTAACGTTCAACCTTACAAGTTGATCAAGGACAACTTCGCTTGTCCTTTTTGTGGGGAAGTCTATAGGTACTTTAGCACTTTGTTAAGGCACGTGAGCGGCGCTCACACGGACAACAAAACTATATGCATGTATTGCGGGAAGTCGTTTAGAACCAAACCTAATTTAAGAGCGCACATAGCGCGTCGTCACAAAGTACCCAAGTCTTACAAATGCGCGACTTGTAAGTACGAGTTTACGAGGAACATAGACCTCCGTACGCATATGGGCAGAGTTCATGGCAATAAAATGGTAGACTGTCCCGAATGTCCGGAAAAGTTTATATCGCAGTACGCGATGCAACGGCATCTCATAACAGCCCACGCGTCCGGCCACAAGTGCTCGTACTGCGGCAATCTTTTCACCAGAAATTCCTTCATGGACAACCACATTAGACGGACGCATTTAAAAGAGAAAAACGTTCAGTGCTCCCTCTGCAACGAGAGGTTTTTCGATTCGGCGCTCCTCAAAATGCACATGGTCAAGCACATTGGCGAGCGGAACTTCCACTGTGACGTGTGCGGGAAGAAGTTTCTGTGGAAGAAAAACCTCCGCGGCCATATGGCTTCACACGTTAAAAACGCTACCGCTCAAGCCCTAACTTGATATTAATTTAGACGGACTGAGAAGTTTATTAAGAAGTTCTAAGAGCTCGCAATTACAGCAAGAATCGTTTCTTTTCAGATGAATATCCGCACCGCCCGTACGACAGCTGTACGTCTCAGCGGCGGAGGAAAAATTTGCAAATATTGTTCAATAACACCTCAGTCATGCCTTTCAAATGGCGGGGCACGTACCTATGTTTCTACTGCGGGAAAAACTATACGGAGTACCCAGAGTTCAGAAAGCACACGAAGGCGCACGGTCTCTGCTCCACCAACGACTATTCCCTAAAGATAATCAAGGGCAACCACATCGAAATTAAGGTTGATGTCTCTGAGATAGTTTGCGAGATCTGTTGCGAAGCTTTCGGCAGGTTCGACGAAATTGTCGACCACCTTAACCTGAAACACGATCTCCAATACGACTCTAGCATAGACATTCCTTTCCAGCTGTACAGGCTGTCAGACTTCCGCTGCTTGCTTTGCGACGAGCAGTTCACCTATTTCGGGTATCTAGTAAAACACGTGAATAACGTTCATCCCCAGAACTGCTTCATTTGTGACGACTGTGGGCTGACTTTTAATAAGAAACGGGACCTCGCCCTCCACGCGAGGGACAACCACCGCCAAGGGGGATACTCCTGCGACCAATGCGCCTCTAACTTTAAAACTAGGAGCATCCTAAAGAAACACCAAAACACGTTCCATTTCCGAAAATGCAAAGACTGCTCTTTAACCTTCGCGTCTCATAGTCTATTGCAGAAACATATCCAGCTAGATCATCCCGACGATGGTAGCTTGAAATGTGTGTATTGCGCGAAAGAGTTACATTCCAAACAAGGCTTGAAGCAGCATTTGAACAAATGCGAAGTTAGAATGATCACGCAGTTGGAGGCCCCTCGAACCAACAGCGCTTTCCCAGATGATTCCTACGTGGAACCCAAAAAGAAACAGAACATTCTACAAATCCGACAGAACATCCAATGCGTGCTCAACATGTCTACCGCGATACCGTTTAAATTCTTCTCAAAATACTCTTGCTTTTACTGCTCAAAAAAGTTTATCGAATTTGAGGATTTAAAAGATCACACACTCAGGGAACACCCAGTGTGCGACGTCAAATCTAAATGCATGAAGAAATGCAAGGGGGAAAGAATAAGCGTCAAAGTAGACGTCGCGAACCTCGCTTGCAAAGTGTGTTGCCAACCTTTTACCGACCTAGACATATTAATAGATCACCTCATAGCTGACCATAAGGCTAACTATGATAAGACAATGAAACGGTGCTTCGAACCATTCCGTATAATAAAGGACAACATGCCTTGCCCGCTGTGCGCCGATAGATCATTCCGATACTTCAGCACGCTCCTTAGACATATCAACTCGGAACACAGCAACAACAACAGAATATGCGATTTCTGTGGGCGCAGTTTTAAAAACGTGACCAATCTAAAAGTCCACATAACCTACGCCCACACCGGCTCCTGTGAATGCGACGTCTGCGGACTTAAGTTTAAAAACCAGTGGTGCCTCGCTCGCCACAAAGCCAAAACCCACGACGCAAAAGACTACAAATGCCCCAAATGCCCTGAGCAGTTCCAGTCTCAATACCACAAGCAAAAGCATCTAATAACTACCCACAATATCGGCCACAAGTGCAGTTACTGCGGCAAGATGTTCACAAGAAACTCATTCATGAAGGATCACATTCGGCGAACCCATTTGAAGGAGAAGAACGTGCCTTGCTCGGTGTGCAATGAGAAGTTTTTCGATAACTATCTCCTGCGCATGCATATGGTGAAGCATGAGGGAGAGAGGAAGTTTAGCTGTGAGGTTTGCGGCAAAGCTTTCTTGAGGCGTAGCAACCTCAGTTCCCACATGGACATGCATAAGAAATACGGCCACGTTCAGGTGTAGTGATCTCATTAGGAACTTTTAGAATACACAAACGTTCAGTCGGTACGTTTTAGAAGAATGTATGATTTTATTTAATAGCGTTTCTCAAAACTAAGCGATAAGTGACAAAGATATGCCTGTGCTGGCCTCTCATGGGCACAAAGAAATCGCTGAAGATTCTTTTGTATTCTCATTTTTTTTATAAAAATTGAACTTACTAAATTATAAGACTTGTTTGCGTAATCTCTGGTTTAAGTGTATTTATGTTTTGAGATTGTTATAGTCATAAATGTGGCTGCATAATAAAAGGCATTAATATATGAGTTCATGACATAAGACGTAGAGCGAGTTTCGTAATGAATAGCGAGTATATTAACACGTTCAGAACCAAGGACCCGGCTCCCGGGTTCTTCAGTTTTGAAGAACCCGGGAGCCGGGTTCAATTTGTACTAGTTATAGACTACTCGGTTCCGCACAGATGTTTTGATTTTAGGCTTGGTCGTGAATGTGTTAATGCCTGTTTATGGACAGTCGCATACATAAGTACATAACTTTATCTACATTCATATAATTCATTCGTATATTTATCTACATTCATATAATCATTCTAAAAAATATTCAAAGAACTTTCATAAGACTTTACTAAAAATGGCCAAGACCAACGGAATTCCACAAACAAATTGTCCATCGGTGTTCCAAAGACCTCGAGTTCCTAATTTGATTTTTTTTTTTTCATTTAACAATCGTCATCTGTTTTAAAATGCCTGAAATTTGAATGTAATTAATTAATTATAGTATCTATATTAAGTGGGGACGTTATGGTATGAATGTAGATAAATTATGTAAAAGCATGATCGGCTCAGATTATGTAACAACATCAGTATTTTTGTCTTCCTTTAGAACTACTTAACCATGTAAAATTTAAGTAAAACACGCTTAAAGAAAACAGAAATCAATAATACTAAGCAATTATATTCATATTTATATCGTGACAATTCTTCCACGTGTCGCTGTATGAAAAGAAAGTAGAAAAATAGGAAAGTTATTATTCTGAATGCTACGAAAGTTCCGAATTCTATTTATTCTCGTATTTTGTTAAAGTCGTAAACGTAATCTAATGTAAACTTATACGATACCTGGATTATTTATGTTTTTGTGTGGTTCAGAAAAAAAAAAGTATACAGAAGCGCAAACAATGTATGATCTATATTATTCTATATCAATAGTCCCACACTGCGTTTGTGGATGTTAATATTTATAAACTTCCAATTGTAAACCTTAATTATTTGTTAAATAAAATTCGAAGCTGAAGCCTTCTGTTTGTGATGATATTTAGTTTTAAGGTTAATTATATTAATGAGTACGATTTATAAATACACGTACTTATATATTTACGCTTTTGTTTTATTTATTGCCAGAAAGTAGAAGGTCGTTTGGCTTAGGAGTTCTAGCTGTGGCTGGCAACTTCAATAGAAATGTTGCTGTTGACTTCGTTAACGTAAATGTTTTGTGAGATTGTCATATTCTTTACGCAGTTTTCTTAAATGCATAAAATTTGTTCTTAAAGAACTCTTTCTTTACACGCGAATAATTCAATAGGGTCTTTGACAACAGTAAAAATAAACTATAATTTGTGGCCATCCTAACAGATTATAGGAAAATTAAACATATTTC